>LBNU01006792.1:49822-86556 GCA_014162995.1 Artemisia annua
TATATATATATATAGATATAAGTATGTGTACGAATAAAGATCACCGACGAATTTCTTATACATATTATATCACCGAGCCAACACCGACACGTTATCACCCGAACACGAGCCTAACATTTTATATTATATCTTTTCTTTTGGACTGGGCCTACAATATTCACCAAGCTCACCGGGGTAATTTCTTTTCGTTTCTTTCCTTCTTTTTCTTTGATCTATTCAACACAACACTAAGGTCAACAAAACTATTTCATTTCTCTATTGTCACATCAAACCTTTTGTTTCCTTGTACCCTATTGTCTCCCTAACATACTACCCTCACAAATAAACAATTATATATACTATACTTACTTTTTTTCAAACATGTGAAACCCTTTGGATATTATGTTTCTTTATCCTCCAACATACAACTTTTCTCTCTCTCTTACTTTTCCCCTTTTTCCTCCTTTTTGGTCAAACAAGTAATCAAGTACACATTTTAGTATATTTTATTGAACTAGCTTTATAAGGAACATATAATATTCTAGTACACATTCATATAACGCAAAGAGATATACACAAACACTTTTAACCTCGACTTCATCACTAATAAAATACACCGAAACAAATCAAACATACATTTTCACAAATTCACTAATTTTCCTAAACAACATATTACACCATCTTTCTTTTTCGATTCATTCTACGACTGGAACTCGACATCGAACCACAAACACAACTCGAACTTTTCATTCCTTACTCTCTTTTTCTTTTTCGACACCACAGGAAACACAAACACAAAGCATGTCAAACATTTGCATAACACTTTTCTTCTTTTCACTCTTTTCCTTCCTCTCTTTGTCGACTCGACACAAAGCAACCCAAGACAACTCCCACATTCACTTGTCACCTCCAAGTCTTTCCTCCTTGCTACCCAAAGCCACGATCAACACCACACCCTCACTTTCTTCTTGTCCCATTTGCGTACACTACTCACCAAAGTCACCCTAATCTAGCCAATAAACTAATCAAAGATTCCCTACTTTTCCTAAACCTTATTACCCAATAGTCCCTTTGTCACATTTACACAAACATGGAATCTCCTTTAACCTTAAACAAATGGTAACCTAGTACCTAAAGCTTACATGTTTCATATTAGCATACTACTTAACCATAAACATTCCAAACATCCTTTATTGCTTGACATGACCCATGAAGTCTTCATGTTTCCTTCGATTTGACCCATCAAGGGCATGCTCGACATCCTCTCTTAAAATATTCACAAACTATCCTTGCTTCTGTCTATAAATACCCTCGACCTTACTCAAATCTCACCACACTTCTAAAAATCTCAAACACTCAAGTATCACAAACACTTTTCCTTTCTTTCTTGCTTACTGTCGAATCACAAGAGAATTTCACAAAAGTTTTGGGGTTATATTCTAAGTATTGGGTTATAAATATTGGATCATGGGTTATATTCGTAAGAGCTTTCAAGCGTGCTCATCCCTTGTCTTTTCTTTCTCACTCGATCTCTTCACCACCTTAAGGTGTTGTAAGTCGATTACTCCCTTTTCAATTCCTTGTATTCTCACATTTCATTTTTTCATGCATTGCATACATCACATATAACTTAAAACACTTAAAAACATAAAATCTATAATTGTCACAACTCACTCGACACCCCTAGAAACGGTCTTGTATTTTAGAAATTATACGTGTAACATATATATATTTTTCTACCACTTGTTACTTTGCACTAAACTAAACCAAGTCTTCTAAACATGCAAGTTTTATAACACTAAACACTATCCTAAATCGATCTAATCCTAAGCACCATCGAGCGTTTTCTATAAATCTTAAAAACTATTTTGGGCCTATTGGGCTAACGAACCCATAGTAAATTCGTATATATGTTTTTGGAATTCAGAAACTAAATCGAAAGATTTATAAAACAAAAACTAATTTTTGTGAAGTTTTTATAAGTTAAAAAGGATAACATTTGTGAAAATAAAAGTTAACTTTTCAAAAACTTAAGTGTGGACTAATTTTACAAAATCTTTCGTTGGGGGACCAAAAGTGTAAAAACTGTGAAACCTATGGATCGAAATTGAAAATAGTATTTTTGAATAAAAGTTAAGGGTAGAAACGATAATTANTGAAATTCCCCCATTTTCTTAATTAGGGTTTTCTTTTTTTAGATCTGGTTGATTTTTTTATAAATTTTTGTCTAAGTATTGTGCTTTGTTTTAAATTTCAGGTCGTCATCCGCTATAGATATGCAGATTCAGTATAAAAGACATCGGGATCCTTGGTACTCTTGTTGAACATGTGCACTGTAACACCTCTCAACCACCCTCCTAATTATTATTCCCAAATTGTTTTAGGTAATTTGGTGATATGTAATGGATTAGTTATTTGAAAGTTGCCTGTGTTAAGTAAAAGAGGATTGTTTGTGACTTTAGGCTTTAGCTGCGCTTTCTTGTATGTTTATATTTTTATTTTATTTTTTTAAATTGTTTATTTTATTTATTTTATTTTTGGTTTCTATATTCAGTCATTATCATCGATGTGTTCAAAATGGTGATTATTTGATAAGTATACGGAAAGAGACATTAAAGAACCATTATATTTGACCAACACGTTTGTTGGAATGAATATCTAGATCAATCAGCGATTAGAATTTACAAATTGCCATTTGGGAAAGTACTTAACCAGTTAAGTACAAATTACACTAATTCTCTCGCTATGTTCCGCCACTAAATGACACTCAAACCAAGTCCCTCGACTTTCATTTTTGCATTGGTTATTTTAGCATTAATATATCAATTGTATTTAGCAATGTATATATGCACATTTGTGTTAAGAATAAGATACAAACATATTTACATGTGAAGTTTTTATGATTACGATTACACGATCCCAATTTCCTAAAGAAAACGATTTTTGTTATACTTGACTTTGAATCGAATTAAATGAAACATATGTGTGACCTTAGTACATTAAGGGTAGTAATTACCGAACAACCAACAGAGTCAATATGAGTATCAATTGCATTCAACAAGGTTTATGCAATTAAATTAGATAAATACTAAGTAAATTAGCTAGCCATATCATATGAAACATGAAAAATCGACAAATCAAAACAAGTAATATACCAACATAATGATATTTTTAGTGCTTTTTGTTGTAAATTATCTTCTGGTTGTAAACATTTATATGTATATTATATATAAGAAGTCAACAGTAGTAGATATTAAAAAAATTTAAGATGTTGCTATAGTGGCCATTGACTTTTTATACTGACGTTGCCTAAAGAAATGTTCGTACTATAGTGTAATGAGATTCTTCGAGTAACGTTCGATTATTCGACATTAATATATTTTTGCTTCTACAAACATACTTATTATTTTGTTGTCAGTTGATTTAATACTATACTATGATTCAACGAAAATGTTTGGATATCTAAGATTGACCCCGAAATCGAGTTATGTTGAAATACTATGATTTATCATAGAGCTGTTTGTGCTTATACATTAAATCAAGAAGTTATTAATTTTAAAGTGATATTAATAGAGTATTAAAATATAACCACATGTGTATATTTAAGTATTATTAAAATTGTATTCAAAACTAGTATAACATCCAGATATGACATTTATGTACGAGTTTATTACACTATTTAAGCTTACAAAGTTACACTTTATACACCACTTTTATTAAAATAATTACATTTTTAATCCAAAACATCACTTTTATACTTTATACCCAAGTTTAACTTATTATCGGTTTACACGTTTATATATATGTATATACATAAACGAATGTTTATATTGATATATAAGTTATTACGAGTTTTATATTTCGTTCGAGTTATAAAATATACGAGTCACAAGTCCGAGTCATCACTTCTCGGCTCATTGTCCAAATCCAACTTGTTAAGGCGGTTGTCGAAATCAACCATTGACTAGGAAGTTAAGGTGACCTCGACGTCGCTCAAAGTTCACAAGTCCAATAATATCTCATCATAATGAATCAAGAAAATACCCGTCAATAATCCAAATCAATCCACTCAACAAACTACAACATCCGGGTCCGACTACGGTACCCAACTAACCTATCTCCGTCAAACTAATGCCGTAACAACCATCCTTATTACTCCTTTCCGTCACAAACGAAACAACAACAACAATATAGCAATAATAACATAACCACGAGAAATACCACAAGAACCTCAAGGTTACCAAGCCTACGGGTCGACCTACCAAGTCAAACCCGAGTCACGGCTTTACCACGCGTTGTGTGGGTCCCACCCGAGACCTCTAGGGTCTCGGCTAGCTCAATCCGAGCTTAAACCAAAACCAACCAAGCTCCAAATGGAGTCGGTCTCAACTCAAGACAACCTTATAGGGTTTCCATGACCAACAACAAATCATAACCCTTGAAATAATTCCCAAACACCTAGAACTATCACAAACAACAATCAAGGCTCAACAAAAATCATAAGCTGAGAGCCTAGGCTCTCGGTTTCGGTTCGACACCCATCAAAACCACAAAACCCGGATACCAAACTCATAAAACTCACGTTTAGCATCAAAACCCACGTGTATATTTCGTTTAAAATCAAGAACTTGCCCAAGAATGAAACCCCGTGACTCACGAGTCATGTTATGACGAAAAATACGAGTCACCATCGAGTGTGACTCGTCTTACCTTCGAAAAACACGAGCGAACGACACAAAACTTCGAGTAAACAAGGAATTAAGGCGCGTGTTGTAGTAGATCGGGAAGAGGGGGTTAAAAGGTGAAGTTTGGTGGTGGCGGTGAGGTTGTTTGGCCGGCGGTGGAGCGGCGGTGGACGGATTTTCAGGCGGCGGCTACGGTTTTAGAGAGAGAGTGAGATGAGAGAGATGGTGATGTTATGTTTGTGTTGTTGTGTGAGACCAGGAAACCACAAAGACCAATATGTAGTTTACTTTAATAAAAAAAAAGAAAGTAATAATAATAATATTAATAGTATGGGGTAAGGTGGCTAGGAGTGGATTACTCGAGCCAAACCCGTAAACTTTTTCAAAATATTCTGACTCTCTCGAACCGAGCTCGTTCCCAATATTCAAAATTCCATAATACGTTCGACAAATATATAAACCAAACCATACGTTCAAAACATTTAAATTTGTTAGGTTATCATAGTGCCGGAGTCAACGTAGTGCCTAATAACGATCTCAAAAATAAATCACCACATATATTCCATATTAAATTTATGATTCCAATTCAAATTCCATAGAAACCACGAATTTCAAAACCACGATTCAAAGTTTACAAATTTATCGCGAATAACTTTCAAATATTCCAAAAATCATTAAATTTAAGGTAATGCGGGTTTTTAAATAGCTCCCTAATTTGCCAGTTGTCACACTACGGTTCTATAAAACTATGCGACACAACTTTTCAAAACGTTGTAACCTAAAACGGTTTATACCGTTATCCTAATAAACCCAGCCCAATACAATGGGTCGGTTTATACCGAATCTTACAGAATACATAATATAAAATACACTAAACTACCCTTAATATTTACTTCTATAACATTAAGGTCCAACATTCACCCCCTAATGTTATAGACGCAAATCGAGTCTTCATTACTTGTCTTCACAGCAATGTTGGTTCATCGTCAGTTTCATAAATGAGATGTGCTTGTTTCTACTTGTCGTTCTTATTCCATTTGGTGCATTCCTTTGCGAAATGTCCATGCTCACCACATTCATAACACCTCATTTTATTCTTGCTTTGTTCTCCTTGCCTTGTATCTCTTTCTCGTCCTTTTCCTGCTTTGTTAAAGTTTCTTCCTCTTCCTTGATTGCTTGAACTTGCCATCAAAAGTTTGTCTTGATAATTTTATTCTTGTTCGTCTTGACTTTTGAGGCGTTCCTCAAAGCAGTTAATCTTCCAACGGCTTCTTCAAACAACATTTTTTCTAAATCCTGACATTGTTCAATAGACGCTACGATAGGTAGAAACTTCTTTGGAACAGAGTTAAGTAGTTTCCTTACTAGCACCTTATCTTCCAAAGTTTCACCAAGGCCTTTAAACTTGGCCTTTATACTACTTAACTTTCCTCTATAGTCACTTACCTTTTCATTCGGTTTCATCCTTAGCGTCTTTAGTTCACTTCTCAAGGTTTGTTGTCGTGCCTTTTGAACAAGATTGGCTCCCAAATACTTGATTTTGATCGAGTCCCATACTTCCTTTGCAGCCGAGTATTGTGCAACTTGCATTAAAACATCTTCTGGCAATGTTTGAAAGATCATTGCCATTGATGTGTTTTCCTTCTTCTCATTTTTTGCTACTCCTTCTTTTGCAACTATCGTTTCCCAAATACCATATGCCTTCAATATTGTTTCCATCAACAATGCCCACGTAGTGTAGTTTGTTTCGGTCAATTTTGGACATTGTAGTGAAATATTTCCTTGTTCTCGAACTAATGTATTATCATGCTTGTCACCTTCTTTTCTTACCATGCTTGCTTGCTTGCTTTCTTACTTGCGTACTTTCTTACTTTCTTTGAAACACCGAGGTTTCTCTTACTGGTCGAAACACTGAGGTTTCTCTTACGGGGTGAAACACTACGGTTTCTCTTACGGGGTGAAACACTAAGGTTTCTCTTACGGGGTGAAACACTACGGTTTCTCTTACGGGGTGAAATACTAAGGTTTCTCTTACTTACTTTGAAACGCTAGAGTTTTGAAAACAATAGGTTTCTTTCTTACTTCTTACTATATGAACCACAAGGGTTCGGTTTCTTACTTCTTACTAGTTTTGTATTTTTCTAATTTGAAATAACTGATTTTGTCTCCCTAAATAAAAAAAATAACAAAACTTTATTCTTACTTTCTTACTATCCTTCAATTGATTTTGCGATTTTATATGTATATATATTTTTCCTAATCAATAAATAAAGTGAAAAGAAAAAGTAAAATACTTACTTAAAAATCTTTTTCCCAAATCCTAGACCCTTAAAAATCCTAGACTATCTGGTTTCTTTCTTTCTTCTTCCCCTTTACCTTCTTTTCTTATAAAAACCTAATTCTAATTTAGATTAAAATAAAAAAACAGGGGTATACCAATTGTTCGTGTGTTTCTTCCTTCCAATCGGCTGGTATGATAATCAGAGAGAGGTTTTATCTTCTTCAATTGATCAGATCTTACTCCGCCTCCGTGGGGTTTTCAATCAGCGATTCTGATCACTTGTTACTCTGTTTTGATCGTCTTCTTACTTCTCCAATCGACGAATGAACAGGTATTCCTTCTTCCTTACTTTCTTTCTTACTTGATTGATTCCCGGAATCAAATCTGCTTTCTTTTTTCTTTCGTTCTTGCGGTTTTTTCTTGCTTTCAATCGATCGCTACTTGTTCTTCCCTGGATCGATTAGCCTTGGGCTCTGATGCCAATTATTGCTCCCTTGCTATCTACGAAACCTGTTCTAAGACACAAAAAGATGACTTTTTTAACGGCAATCTTTTCACACCTTATATCACCTATCTTGCAAATATTTTTAGTAAGGCTTGAACTCACAACCTGTAACATCCCAAAACCAGTTTTAGGTGTTTTATTATGAAAGTGTCATCGAGTAAGTTTGACTATGACCTTTATAAGTTGAAGGATTTACATGATTGGTTAGTGAAACCCGATAGTCAAACTATAAGTCAAGATATTATGTAAATGACTTTAGAAAGTATGTGTCACAAACATAAAACAATATTATTTGAGGGACCAAAGGAGTCATTTGGCCAAACTTGCATACTTATCCTATAACTAGTTATAACTAGATAAGTTAAGAGAAATCCCAGACTTCCTAAAATATTCTAGATTTTTTGTGTGTGTGGTGGGGTGTCGACATAGAGCAAGAAAGAAGAGAAGGAAGGCTCAACTAGTGATGATTATGTGAAGGTGTTAACAGTTCCAACCTAAGAATAGAAGCCATAGCAATAATCCTTTACAAGTAAGTAATCTTAATTCTTGAGTAAATTGTTAATTGAAGGGTTAAGGTTCATAAGCAAGATCAGAGGTTTTGAGTAAATGGAGTTTTGAGCTAAATAAGAAGTGGTATGTTAATGGGTGTGTAACCCTCTTTATTAAAGTAATGAATTAATAAGTATTGTTGCTGGAATAATCTTCCTAGGATTCAAGTGATGGTGATGATGGTGCTTTTGATAAACTTAGCTTGGATCAAGGTGAGTAACTTTGGTTATGATATATATAATATTGATGTAATCATATATTGTGATTATGAATGAAGGTGTTTAGGATTTGAAATTATTGGCCTAGAAATTGTTGCATGATTATAGACTGAATTAGTTAGAGAAATGAGTGTCAGTTTTTGGTTATGGATTAACCAAGGTATGTGTTTGAATTTCTATGTGATTGATGTATGTCATAGTTGTTGTAGTAATAAGTGGTTAAAGTTTGATGGATGATATGGAGTTATTGATGCATACTTGAATGGTAATAGATATGTGATTAATAGTGTTTGTTCATGTTGCGTATATGTGTAATAGAAGTATTATACATGTTTTAACCCGGTTACTCACGGAGAGAAAGCTTACCGTTATAGTTGTTGATATTTTTGTAGGTAATGCGGATCATATAAGTCTTGGGATAAAGACCTATGGATATGACGTAGAAGGTTCAGAAGTATGTTGAAATATGATTAGGAGCTTAGTACTAGATATCGAGCTCAATCGATTTTGAGCCCCAAGCGTCGTAAATGGTCTTGTTAATGTTTGTTGTCACGTGTCAAAGTATCTTGTAATTGCAGAAGTTAAAGTATATCAAAGCCATTTGTTATAGTTATGTGTTATAGTGTATGAAAATAGGTCAAAACGGGTGTTTGGAAAACCAGTAAAGTATGTTTCCGTAAGTCATTTAGATCACGGATATTTGCGAAAATGAAGAAATGTATTGTTTAAATGAATTACGAAAAGTTTGGAGAAGTATCAAATTCGGGAAGTTGGTTTCCCGAGCAAAACACAAGAATTGGATCAACATGCCTCCAACCGCAGTTGAAGACAATTTCCCCTGGTCATTTTTCGAATTTTGTATAAAATCAACTGTAAGTCCGTAAGAGTCGTGTCACCTGTCACTTTAAAGTAAATGAATCTACTTTCATTTAAAAATACTTACAGGGGATGGTTCTAAATATATTAGAGTCCTTGATTTGTAATAGAAGATCTGTTATAGTAATTCCGTCTGCGAAATTTTTTTGGTCAAATTGGAAATGGGCGTTTCACAACCTCTAGGTTGGTGGTCAACTCACATACTACTAGACCAAATGCATTGGCCACCGAAAGGGTTGATTATGATTCATTGACATTCTTAAAATAGTGTTGTTAATTTGGTAATCAAATTAAGGAATGTTATGTGTTATCTATTTCTATAGAAGTTGATTAGGGACAAAGCTAATTTTTTTCTTATAAATAAAATTCATTAGCTATGGATTTTTTGGAAAGGAGGTTGAGAGGACTAATAAGAGTCGTGTTGTGAGTCTTCCTTTATCCGTGTGTGTGGCTCTCCTGCTGCTCAATAAAGTCTATGCGGCTCCATTATTTAATCTAAGTCGTTGAGTGTGTGCAATGATGTATTCTTCGAGCCAAAGTGTCCATATTCTTGTAATCCCGTTTATTATAGTGAAGTTGTTGTGGAGTTGGCTAGAGGGCCGAATCGGTGAACCATTGAGTGTTATGTTGCTTTTCGTTTTCTTTATTGTTATTGGGTAAGTTCGTTGTTTGATCCCATGTTTGTAGGCGTCGATCCCAACAAGTGGTATCAGAGCGAGTTTCGAGGAGAATGAATTTTATGACTTAGAGAAAGTTGATACGAGAATAATGAAGAGCTTGTGTTTACTCCGTCAAAAGATGTGTAGTGGCAATAGAATTGATGTTGTACGTTTTTTTATCCTTGGGATCTTCATTATTTTTGTACATGAGTTCAAGACACATAGATCTAGAGTCTCATTGGAGGTATCGTTCATTGGAAGTACTGGCTGAGAGATATAGCTTGTCGATGATTTTGACAGATTTTTGAATTGGTGACCTTCTTTCGGGGCAAGTTTTAGTGTTTACAATGAGAATGAAGATCAATATTGAATATGGTGTAACACTGGTAGAGGAGCTAGGCTATAATCTAGTTATGATGTGGATGACGTATGGTTCAACGATGATGATGTAATGGAGCAAACTGATTTGGTGTCTTGTGTCGAAACTCTCTTAGTTGCTATAATTAGGTGGCGTATCTCGGTTGTGAGAATATAATTCATTAGATATGGATTTATTGGAGAATAGGTTAAGAAGGACAATGAGTCGTATTGTGAGTCTCCATCTATCTGTTGGGTGCAGGCCTAATCTCACATCAGAAAAAGAAGTAAAAAAATTTATGTGTATAAGCTTGATAGGCTATGCCATCTGTTGCTAATTGGTTTTAGATTGGTTAACTCATGTGGGCTTATATGTTGGGAACGTCTAGCTTAGTGGTGATCCCTAACAACTAGTACTACAGTTGATCCCTAGTGTGTATGGTGCAGGTGACGCAACCCAAGTTGATCCTGATCCAATGATAGCTCAAGTAGAGCAGATCACACCATTCAAATAGAGTGAGGCAGGTGGTCCAATGAATCTAGAACAGGTTACGTGTGGACGATATTCAGTTAGAGCAGGCAAGGTTGCCCAATAACTCTAGAACAGGTTGTGTCCTATATGGTTGGAGGGGAGGCCCATTGTAGTACTAGGTTTGAGGGGAGGATTGTTAGCTGCAAGCCTAACCCCGCATCGTAAAAAGAAGTAAGTCTACATATAAGCTTGATAGGCTACGCCATTTATTGCTGATTGGTTTTAGATCGGTAACCTCATGTGGGCTTATATGTTGGGCATGTTCGGCCCAGTAGCGATCCCTAACACTATCTCTGTGTGTATATAGACGGACCTTCTTAAAGGTTAGGGAGGGCCATGGCCTCTCCAAAAATTTTGTCCTTAATGTATTTTGTTTAACAAGTTTAGTGCTAAGCTTTTGTTTTAGTAGTTTGGCCCTATTAAAAATTGATCATGAACATTTCGGTCCCCTCAGCAAAATGCTTCATGTTCCGTCTATATGTGTGTAAGCCTCCCGATGATCAATAATGTCGAGTGCGGCTACATTGTTGCATCTTAGTCATTTAACTGTGTGTATTGAGGGTATTTGAGAGTGTCAAGTTGAAGCGTCCATTCTTGTAATCCCGTTTATTATAGTGAATAATTGTCGAGTTGTCTAGAGGGCCAAACCAATCAATCTTTATGTATTGTGTTGTTTTTCGTTTTCTTTGTTACTATTGGTTATATTCGTTGTGTGATCCCTTATTTATATGCGTACAATCCCAACATAGGAAACACACTAAATCATATATAAATTAACTTATAGATTTCCACTTCTTCTTTTTTTAACAGGAAATACAATTATGTATTACAATTTACATATATTAATTACTAAATATTTCTTTTTTTTAAAGTTATTGTCGCAAAAACACACAATAAGAAAAAAAATTGTTCACTGAATAATGTAATCATTTTTTTTCACCGTCTCTGGTACCCTATTAGTGGAAAAGATTGCTCGCGGATACCTTACTAGTGTAATAAAATGTACATCAATCAGTTTATCAGTCGATGATATATTTGTAGTGTTACGAGGGCCAATTTACGTTTATCTTTGTTTTTTAAGCCTTAAACTATTGCTTGAAGCTTTTTATTATAAGTTTTTTTTTTTTTTTTTTTTTTTTTTTTTTTTTTTTTTAGAAGAAAAAAACTTTTTTATAACTTCATATGTCTAAACTAATTCCCTATTACTCAGATGGTTTGACTAGATATCTTTCTTAAGTTGTTCACCTGTTACCATAAGCTTAACATTGATTTTATTTTTACATCTATTGTCGTATATGCATCCTCCACAACATGACAATCTAACGTAGAACAACGTCAAGAAGATGTTCTACCTTCTGTTTCATAATTTTCTAAGTCTCTCTATAGACTATAGTCATAGAGTAAGTAATGTGTATCATCAGCAGTTTACAACTACACGTATGTTTATAATTTAAGTATATAAACATATAGTATGATTTACCTTAGAACAAAATTAGATGTATGTTAAAGTTTTACATCACAAAGTTGGGTGTTTCTTTTTTTGATTAGCTAAGGGACCATGTGGGTCTTACGTGGGCCCATGTATGTTAATGCCTCTATATGGGGAGAGAGACATATTTATGGCTTGGGGATATAGAGGGATTAGTGGAAATTTGTGAACTCCATATAAAAAAGAAAGATTATTAAATGCTTGTGTGGATCCATGTGGTCTCTATCCCTTAAGTAAGGGAAAAAAGAAACGCACAGGTTACTAAAATTTTCCCACATGGCCACACCATAAAATCTTCTAAGTCATATGGCAATTAGGAAAGTACTTTTTATTTATTACTACTAGATTTACTCCATAATTTTTCACCATACAAAAACAAAAGAGATGAAAAGCATCCCACCATCTCACACAAAGCACAAAAGAACTCCCTAACACAAAGCAAAAGAAAAACCAACTGACCCTAATTCCTTTATCACAATTTGTACCATATGACTCAAATGATGTACATCTAAAATTTAACAATTTAAAAGCTTAATAGAAGCAACTATAACATAAGCTAAACCCTCCTCTCTTTGTCCCCTGCTTTTAAAGTCATTTGCTTCCTTTCACTTTCACAAACAGATATGCAGTATATATATAGAAACCCCAATGCTTCATCATCATCTTAGTAGTACAACAACTTTCAACAAACTAACTACCATTTCTTCATCACAAAGCCTCCAACAACAAGACAACAACCAAGTTAGTTAAATTTAGTTAGAGCATGGATTTAGAAAGAAAAAGAATGGCTGCTAATACTTCAAAAAATGGAGTTGTTGTTGGGTCTGTTTGGGAAAGCAGAATGAGAGGTAGCTTCAAAGTATTCAATGCTAATAACAACAATCAACAAACTGAAAAAACAACTGAGCAAAACAACCCAAGTGGTAAAATGGGTCAAATGGGTGAAATGGGTCAAAATGATAAAGAAAAAGCTGTTCTGAGATCCAAGCAGACAAATGAAGTGACAAGTGGTGTTGGAAAGAGGAAAACATGGAAGGCTGATACTAATCCAGATGTAAAGATTAGATCTGAATTGAATAAGGACTTGATAAATGGTTCAAATGATGCAAAGAAAAGTAGCCCAATTCAGATAAAGAATAGAAGACAAGAATGGAATAAGGATCAGAGTGTTTCCAATGAGAGAACCATAAAAACTAGAGCTTTATCAAGAAAAACAAGTGCTGGTAGTGAATTGAGTCAAGGAAATGAAAAAGTTGAAAAAGTCAAACCTTTGTTGAAATTAGCCTCAATTAGTGATGAATCCAATATTGGAATTGATGATGTTGAAGATGGAAATGTAGATGATGATGTGATGAAGAAAGATGGATTTGATGATGGTGAAAAGGTGGATGGAATAGATGATGTTTGTGATGATAAGTTGATGACTGTTGACTTAGGAAAAGTCAAAGATGAAGATAATGAAGAAGATGGTCATGAGGAAGTTAATGATGAAAGAGCCATTGTTGTTGTTAAAGAAATGGAACCAATTTCCAAGATTAGCAAAAATAAGTTGCCAGAAGTTGTGATTGAAGAAAAGAAGACTCATCAGAGAAATGAAAGATCAAGTCCTGTTACAAGAAGTATTAGAAAACAGCCTCAACCTGTTGTAAATCATCCTAGAGTCATTTCAAGATCAAGTAAGTATGTTTGTATTCTTTAGTAATCTTTAACCATAATATGCCATTTTTTTAACTTACGTTTTATCTTTCATTTTGCAGATGAATTACCATCACAAAGAGTCCACAGATCACATAACAAGTTGCAAAGTTTCAGTTAGTATTACCATTCTTAAAATTTTATTATCCTAATTCTTGATACTGAAGAAATGTGTTTAAATTTTTAAGGCTTGTAATTGTTTTTCAGTTGATTTGATAATGTGGAATGATGCATCAAAGACAGCATTGATATTTGGTTTAGGGACATTTTCTATTATCTCATCATCATATACTCAAGACCTTAATATTAGGTAAGCAAATTAATCACACTTTTCATATATCATTTCATTACAATTCATAACAATGTTATTGTTTTTATGTTTCTTTTCAGCTTCATTTCTGTAATATCCTACATGGGTCTCATCTATCTTGCTGCAAGATTCATTTTTAAGTCCTTTATTCCCAGGTAATTCGTTCACTTACATATATAGAATATGACATCATCTATCAAAATTTTCTTGATTTTTGATGTTTTTTTAATCAGGAGTGTTGTAGAAGAAAGTGATACAATAGATGATGAAGATTATGTTGTTGGTGAAGATGAAGCAATATGGGCATTGAAATTATTCTTACCTTACATCAATGAGTTTCTTTTAAAAGTCAAAGCTTTGTTTTCAGGTGATCCTGCTACAACAATGAAGGTAAATGTAAAATATATATATTTTCATGTTTCACTGATTTTAATGTGAATTTCATCTTTTTCTGCAAGATTTGTTAGAATATGTTACAAGTTTTTTGTGTCATCTGACAGTTAGCAGTGCTGCTGTTTATTTTGGCAAGAAGTGGCAGCTCTATAACTATTTGGAAAATGGCTAAATTGGGTTAGTTTTGTAATTTCATACAAACAAAATTTGATGATGTAAAATATTAGAGTTAAAGTTAAACTGCACATTTGAAGCCAAATCATAAAGGGTGTTAGGGATTTATATAAACTGCTGAAGNGTTGTTGTTAAAGAAATGGAACCCATTTCCAAGATTAGCAAAAATAAGTTGCCAGAAGTTGTGATTGAAGAAAAGAAGACTCATCAAAGAAATGAAAGATCAAGTCCTATTACGCGAAGTATTAGAAGACAACCTCATCCTGTTGTAAATCATCCTAGAGTCATTTCAAGATCAAGTAAGTATGTTTGTATTCTTTAGTAATCTTTAACCGTAACATGTCGTTGTTACCTTAAGTTTTATCTTAAATTTTGCAGATGAATTACCATCACAAAGAGTCCACAGATCACATAAGTTGCAAAGTTTCAGTTAGTATTTACCACCATTCTTCAAATTTTATTATGCTAATTCTTGATACTGAAGAAATGTATTTAATTTTTTAATGGTTTGTAATTGTTTTTCAGTTGATTTGATAATGTGGAATGATGCATCAAAGACAGCATTGATATTTGGTTTAGGGACATTTTCTATTATCTCATCATCATATACTCAAGACCTTAATATTAGGTAAGCAAATTAATCACACTTTTCATATATCATTTCATTACAATTCATAACAATGTTATTGTTTTTATGTTTCTTTTCAGCTTCATTTCTGTAATATCCTACATGGGTCTCATCTATCTTGCTGCAAGATTCATTTTTACGTCCTTTATTCCCAGGTAATTCGTTCACTTACATATATAGAATATGACATCATCTATCAAAAGTTTCTTGATTTTTGATGTTTTTTTAATCAGGAGTGTTGTAGAAGAAAGTGATACAATAGATGATGAAGATTATGTTGTTGGTGAAGATGAAGCAATATGGGCATTGAAATTATTCTTACCTTACATCAATGAGTTTCTTTTAAAAGTCAAAGCTTTGTTTTCAGGTGATCCTGCTACTACAATGAAGGTAAATGTAAAATATATATATTTTCATGTTTCACTGATTTTAATGTGAATTTCATCTTTTTCTGCAAGATTTGTTAGAATATGTTACAAGTTTTTTGTGTCATCTGACAGTTAGCAGTGCTGCTGTTTATTTTGGCAAGAAGTGGCAGCTCTATAACTATTTGGAAAATGGCTAAATTGGGTTAGTTTTGTAATTTCATACAAACAAAATTTGATGATTTAAAATATTAGAGTTAAAGTTAAACTGCACATTTGAAGCCAAATCATAAAGGGTGTTAGGGATTTATATAAACTGCTGAAGGCTTTTTGAAATAAGAGGTATAGAATTAGCAAGTGTCTACGGTTTATTTGAGTCACATTTCACAAATAATGAAACAAGCATTTGGACAGATATTCGAGAAACCATCAAAAACTGCTGATATATTGTATCAAATGACATTGAGCATATACACAGTTTGAATAAGCAATCCCGACCATCATTTATGATGATGAAAGCGGACACTAAATCTGTTGAACTTTTGATGAAATTCATGCTGATGCTGTCATTTTTATTGTTGTTGCAGGTTTTTTTGGTGTTTTTACAGTGCCTAAGATATGCTCCTCATATTCTTCTCAACTAAGTGGTTATGGTAAATAGCTTTACATGAGCTTCCTGCATTTGCAATTATTTCATCACCTTATTATCACAGTCCTTGAATTGTGTACCTGCTCATAGTCTGATACAATAAATCTTGACACGTGTTGGCAGTTTATATTTGTACAGTTGTACAAATAACCAAAAACTCAGAGACAGTAAAGTTAATCTGGCTCCACATTGCTGGTTTTTAGGTCCTTGTGAGTACAATAATTTATGTGGGCCATTCTCCATGAGTAACTGTTGGAGATCTAGTGGAAGTGCACATTTCATCTGGGTGATTAAATGACTCAACGGCTCTTTTAGGCTTTTGTGGTTGTAGTTTTTGTCGGCGAGGTTACTTTTATGCCACATTCCATGTTCCTTTACCCGAACTAGTAATACTTTTTATGGTTTAAAAGACTATAATATGTGAAATACGGCGTCTCTACCAAAACAATCCGATATAGCAGCTTTTGTATTGTAATATCGTCCGTTTCAATAGGACAATGTTTCATTGTCACTTGGTTAAAGTTAAGGCGATACTGTTAGAAGTCATTATCATAGTAGCTTTTGGACTTGCCGAGGGACCCAACATGACTGAAATTTCTCTTCTTTTGTGGGTTTTCAGATGATAATACTTGCATTAAAGTGTTTCTAACTGAATATTTGCATGCATATGAAGGTGCATTTTGGGTTCAACGCTTTAAGGATGCTTGGGATTCATGCTCTCAAAAGAAAGCGGTTGCTTTTGGTATATTCACCCTTGTTTGGAATTTTTCCTCAGTTGTTGCTCGTATTTGGGCAGGTAAAGTTCAAATCTTTTCTCATTGTGATAACACAGTAATTGATGTTTTACAAACGACTTAAGCATGGCATTCTGCAGTGTTTGTGCTGGTAGTGGCATTCAAATACTATCAACAATCAATGATGAAAGACGAAGTAGTTGAAGAAGAACAAGAAGAAGAAGAAGTAGAGGAACCAATCATACGGACAAAATGAAGTTCTTGGCAAGAACAGAGAAATGGGAAAAATGTCACCTCAAATGGAAGCACAAAGCTAAAGAAAAGATCTTGATTTTTTTGCTTCAACAAATTACGGTTATAGAGAGAGATATATGTCGATACAGAAATAATTTGTACAATAAAAGAATAAAAATTAATAAACGTATTTTACTGTGTTTACAAGAATTCAATATAGTGTGAAAAAAGTAGATAAAGTTTGTTTGTGTATCAGCTTACTTCTGATATGCCGATTAATTTGCCAAGCGCGCACTTCTTAGAACTTAGTACTATATTTTAGTGGCTTAGCTGTGGTTTGCTTTAGAATGAGCCATATAACTTACCAAATATCTTATGGACGAAAGACGGTTAATATAACTCTAGGTAACATAACATTAGTCCTAAAAAAATTCCAATGTAGTCCTAATATCTTAAAAAAGCTCAAAGACAATGTAAGGTAGTTGGGAAGTAACTAAGGTAGATGGAACACTAGCAAATAATTGATGTGGGTGTCTTGTGTTGGGTCAATTTGTCACAAGCATATGGTCTCATTTTGTGGCATTGCTGATCTGTTTTCAAGTGCAAGCGTCATTATTGTTGGTAGAAAGTTGTAAGGCTTTTTATGCAGTTGGTTACGCTGACTTTTGAGCTTTAAATAAGCAACATATACGAGTATTTAAATAAGGGGCTACGGACAATGTTACCGGAATTTTATGACAACAAAATGGTGAAAGGGATGCACAGTTGAGCTCGAAGCTATGTTCATTTTCATTTGGTTTGGTAATAAGTTCTAAGCTGATCATCATTTAGAAAAGCTTAAACACATGGTTGATTTAAATTTGTATCTTTAAAAGATGAAACTAATCGAGTGTCTGGTTCCCGCCTTCCCAGTCCAGGTTAACCAAAATTGTTTTTTTAAGAGAACCAGGAATGGGCTAATATCCAAATGGTTTAATAACATGACCCTAATTAGGATCAAGAGTAGTTTAACAGCAAGCATAATATTATGGTTAGTGCTCGACCCAATTATATTTTTTGTAAAAGGCAAACTAGTTATAATACCTGTGCACGCACAGGATTTTTAAAATTTCATTTTGATTAAGTATTTTTGTCGATTAAGAAATGAATCACTTAACATGTTTCAATTGGATTTACTTGGTGGACTAAAAATAATAAATCATGTGTGTATATGTTATAATCTACCTATTATTTTAGGAGAATGATTTTCGATTAAAAATTATATTTTATTATTCAAGCAAAATCACATGATGATACTTGACTTGCATGAGATATTAGTGATATATGCTTTTAGTTTTGCAAACCCATGCTATCAGTTTATGATTTGTTTTGTAATTGTGGTATTTCTTTTACTTAGATTTTCGTTAAAATATGTAGCATATTTAGATAGCTTTGAAGATTGATTCATATCCTTGATTATGAATAACCATCATACCATGTTTACTAATGTACCTTTTTGTTTGGAAAATTGTATTTTCATAAATTTGTGCTATTTACTTCTCATGTTTGATCATAAAATTACCAAATTAACATAGATGTTTACACTTCTTTATTACATAAAGAGAAATAAAAAAAGATGTAATGGGTAGAACTCAAATTTAATCTTACTTTTATGTATAGTGTATAACAATAATTTTTCTCTGATACCGAACTATATAAGGAAATTATAATTACTTGTATAAGTAAATTATAAATGCATGAAAAAAATGACAAAGAGTACATTCGCAAATCTTTTAGGATTGTTTGAATCCTTATCGACCTTTCACTTTAGTGCAATTTTCTTTACAATTGGCCTAACTCATTAAGGTAAAAGACAACCATATTTTAGATCGTTGGTTGACACCCATAGTGTTATCAATGTCAGCAAACACCTGCTAAGTTTCATTAACTCATTCAAAGACACCTGCTAAGAATTCCTACCATAAAATTCCCCATATATGCACTAAAATACATCTTTGGTACATTAAAATACATTCATGTATTATCTAAATCAGCAACTCAATTTAATTATACATTCATACCTTGAGCAGGCGTAGAAAATCCTTCCATGAAAATCATGTGTTGATATTTAATCCTCCTCTAAAATAAGCTTTTTTGAGAAGCTTAGTTAAAAACCCCTGAACTCACAACTAATTCTATCATGGCTTAGTGTGTTTATAGTAAAAACACAAATATTAAGTGTAGAAGTTTTCAATAAAACATAAAAAAAAGTTACTAAAAGTTGGTGTGTATAACAAAAAGGTTAAACCATAAAAAATGTTAATAAAATATCAGCTAGATAAGGCATAAGCCAAAGTTCTGTTGAGGTCTCTTTCGGATTCTATCCAGAAGCAAAAAGAGGTTAACACATAAATCTTAAGTATAGAAGAATGGTTGTATCTCACATCCGTGTTTACCAACTCAGTAACATTATCGCAGTATAGTAACATAATAACCTGATTAAAAACTATATATTCTTGCTTAATAATTCTCATGTACATACTTTAATTCCTTTACAACGGCCAACTATTACGTTTTTTTTTTTTTTTTTTTTTTTTTTTTTTAATTTTTTTTTATGAAATATCACGACAATGATAAAGTTAGGTTATCCCCTACGTAGTTTTTCTTTTTTTGATTTAGGAGGTGATTGTTATCAAATAAGAATTGTGATGCGTGCATTTTTTTTAATTTAAGGAAAACACCTTCTAAATTAAACAATGACTATCTAACCCATGTGTCTGTTTATTTTTTTTTATAACGTTTTTAACTGACAGACATGCTGATGCTGATGTTGATGTTGATGTTTAACTTTAATTGTTGATATTATGTTGTACAAAATGTGCGAGTTTAGAAGCACATAATGAGCGTTAATGAAGTTAAAATATGCTCCGTAAAGTTTTTAAAATGTTTTTATGGATATTCATATACAAATTTTAAATAACAATTTCATGAGTCGTTGTTATAAGTAGAATCGAGTATATTTATTTTCATATCACAGTAACTCGTGCTTACCATTTGATATTTATATTTCCGTTACCAATAATTTAGCCGTATTTAATATTCAAACCCGTGTACGCATAAATTAAACTTGCATAAATTAAACTTTTAAATAGAATAACATGAGTCCTTATTTAAAATTCTAATGGATGAAAGCCTAAAACTAACAATATTAAAACTAATTCGCATATTTACCAAATTTTGAAATTTTAATGGATGAAAGTCTAAAAACTAATATTAAAAATACTCATGTCATTTTAAACAAAGTTAATATTATAAAGTATAAAGGATATAAAGTGTAAGGGGTTATTTGTGTGTTTTTTTTTAAAGTTATTAAAAAACATGGAAACTTGTAATTTTACACTTAGCTCTATATAATTTATTTAAAATTCAACTACTAAAGTTTTATTAATTACTTCCTCTTTTTCTAAGTTTTTGTTTTCATAAATTTGACACCTATATTTTTATACATTTTTTTTCTTAACCAAATTTCTCAACCAAAATTATTAAGTTTGACCAAAATCAATTTAATTTTGACTTTTTATTGACCAATCATATTGCTTGATTTTGTCTACGTGTCAAAATCGAGCTCTCCCATTGGTCTAATTTTTTTTTCAATAAAAAAGGTTTTGCAAAAACACTCCGAAATGATGTAATTCTTTTATTATATAAAAGATTATTTGCGCTACTTATACACCACATAATTCTTCAAAAGTGTCGCATAAAGAGGTTTAATCTTCCAGCTTCTTGTTTGATAGTCAGGCACATACCACTTAACCCAATAATGTGTAGTGTCTTAAATCTTAATAATGTGTAATGTTCTATACAAACTCTGGCATAACTATTTAACTAGGTTACATCATATTTGTAACATATTATTACCCGCCTAATTCAGAACACCTGGTAGTATATCTATCTTCTCATGGTAAACCATATAAATGTGTCGTTTGTTTTTTCACTTTTTCCCTCTTTTCACTTCTTTTGTCTGTAGGAGGGCAGAAGCTTTTATTTGTTTTTTTGCAGACGAATGCGCTTCTTTTCACTTCTTTCCTCTTCTAAATCTCAGACATTATCTTTCACTTCTTACCTCTTCTTTCACTTCTTGCCTTTTCTTTCACAAACCTTACATCTCTTTCTCAATATCCGTTTTTATACGTTTCGTCTGTTTTTTTACGTTTTCGACCGTATTTTTACGTTTTCATCCGTTTTTTACGTTTTCGCCCGTTTTTAAACGTTTTCGTCCGTCTTTTCACGTTTTCTCATGTTTTTTACATTTTCGTCCGTTTTTTACATTTTCGTCTGTTTTTTTACGTTTTCGCCCCTTTATTTTTTTTTACGTTTTTGCCCTTTTTTTACGTTTTCGCCCGTTTTTTAATTTTTCGCCCGTTTTTTTACGTTTTCGTATGTTTTTTTTACGTTTTCGCCCGTCTTTTCACGTTTTGCCCGTTTTCATCCCTTTTTTTACGTTTTAGCCCTTTTTTTACGTTGTAGCCCGTTTTTTTGTACGTTTTCGCCCGTTTTTTATGTTTTCGCCCGTTTTTTTAAGTTTTTGCCCTTTTTTTACGTTCTGGTCTATTTTTTTACGTTTTCGTCTTTTTATACGTTTTCGCTCGTGTTTTTACGTTGTCGCCCTTTTTTTACGTTTTCGCCAGGTTTTTTACGTTNAGAAAAAAAAAAAAAAAACAAAAAAAAAAAAGAAAAAAAAAAAGGAAAAGAAAAAAAAATAACTAAAAAGAAAAAAAAAAACAAATAAAAAAAAAAAAAAAAAAAAAAAAAAAGTTACTTCAATAGCACAAAAACAAACGGTCTTCTTCTTGTAGATGAAGAGCTTATGTGCACCTCTTTTTCTGCAGACATGATTTGCAGATGAAGAGGTAAAAGCTCTGAAAAAATAAACGACACCTGAATCTTTTTGCTTGTGAACTTATATTCATATCTGGTTACTTTATTTCGTTTAGCATAACAGTTTTGAAAAGGTTTTATCGGATCCACACCTCTTACCTCTATATGGAGGTTGGGCTAAAGCTTTTGGGCCTATCAGTAGGACAGGTTATGGTAACACTGGCCCTTGAAGCTTTACTTTTTTTAAAACAAAGAAAAGCTGGATTTTTAACATAAAAATTAAAGTAAAATAACTCGCAGCGTGGAATTTTGAGAGCATGTGAAATTTAGGATAAATCAATATTTTTGACATAATTTTACATTACGTAAAAAAAAAATCCATGTGATTCACGGGCACTCAAAAAACCTCTTTGATCGCATGGGGACAAGTATACTTTTGCACACGCTAATGAAACAAACAATGCATGGGGCAAGATCTAGAGGGCTACACAGCGAGCTGATACAATACTTTGGTTAGAAGATTGTTAACAATTTACTTTTGCACACGCTGATGTTTGCCTTTTTTTCAAATATTACAAAATCTAAAGCATTACTTAGCTGGATATCAAGTTTGTAAGGTGGTGACCAATATAGTTGGTTGGTTGGTGTTTTTTTTTTTTTTTTTTTATTATTATTTTAAATTACATTTGTTCCAAGATACGCAACCTCTTAATTTTGGACTATTGATTTAGAATTTTATTGAACAGAAAAATTATTTTTCCTATGACTTGGTTGGTTGGTAAGCCAAATATCATAGATTTTTCCCTTGATGTAACAGCACTAGTTCACCATTTTGCTAGAGTATATGATTTGCACACTTCAATTTTGTTATTTGCACATTTAAATGTACAAGTAGTTAAGCAAGATGTTATTATGTTAATAACAAGTATTTAATGCATGAATCAAAATGTCTCAATCAATACTCAATGTGTGCAAACCGCTTGCTAAAGCTGTGGAATTCTAGAAGTTACAAATGATAAAGGATAGCCAATATATATAAGCCATAAAGAAGATTAATTTTGATATATCGCCACGTACTTTGGGTCCAATATTTTTTCTATGGTGTCGCAAAATCTTAATTAAATTCTTTATCGACATATAAGAAGAGGACCACTTTGAGCAAGACAATGAAATGGTTTTGCAAGAGTTTTTAATGTAGACCTATTGACTATGTGGATACCTTTTTGTGGTATTATACGTGGTGTTTACTGGGATATTGAATGTGAATAGTATGTTTGAGAGCAACTTATAAGGTTGTGTCATCTTTGATAATAAATATAGTTCGTGATTCAACTTCTCAAAACCTTTATGTTGGTATATTTTTAGGGTTTTAAAAGGTGCGTCATAGCGGCGTTAAGGCACAAGGCGTGACCACCACGTTACGTAATACATTAAGGCGTCGGCTTTAGGCGTGACGTGAGATGAGACGTGAAAGGGCACGAGACGTGACGCCTTTTTTTCGAATTTAACTTCGATGAAAAAGATCTTTTTGAAAGAAATGAAAGAGATTACATGCAAAGATAGTTTTTTGACTTAATTCTTTATGTAAAACACTTTTTATAAACTCGATAAATATGAAATTTGATATAATATATAAATCCATAAATATTTTCATATTTTATGCCGCTTTAAGTCGCGCATTAAAAAACATTATCGTCATAGCTTCTAAGGCGTGAGACTTGGCGTCACGTTATTTATAATTTATAATCTTGATATTTTCATTAATAAAGTATAAGTATTCGATCAATATATATATATATATATATATATATATATATATATATATATATATATATATATATATATATATATATATATATATATATATATATAGTTTTAGGCACATCCTTCAAAATATGCGAGCTCACACTTGACAGATCAACTTAATTCGTAAGTTCATTAACTTCTAACTGGGCTTTCAGGAGTCATTTTTGTGTGGATCTTTGTACTCATAAGCCTGATTAAGTATTGTATTGTATCATATTCTAGTCATTTCTCTCGGAGTCTTTTATACTTTTTTGAAGCTCTCTTAGACCATCTTCAATCATGCTGTCCCTAATATATGTCTGAAGAACGAAAATATCCAACCGTGCCCTATATTAGAAAATTTCAAAGCACTGATCAAACCTTTCATAGTTCATACTTAAAAGATTACTATTCATCATCAATATCATGTCATAATGCAATTATATGAACAAAATGGTCAAGAACAACATAGGTTACTGGTTAGAAATAAACAAATTTGGAATAAAAAGTTTTGAATATAAAGTTTGGAGTAGTGGTTGGAGAATACAATTTTTTAAAAGAGGAATGTCGTAAATATGCTTTCGTTTTTCTTTAATAGCCTTACGTAGAGTGCTGATGTTAGAAATATGCATTTTTGACTTAATGTTATTTTCGTTTTCATAAAGAAATTATGTGATTTTGAACTGAACAAAACTATTGTTCGTTTTAAAGGGATTGTAAAACAAAATTTAAGTGACACAATTACTTTCCATGTTATCTGATATGAGTTAAAATAGTTTTGACAAGACAAATAATAAACAATTTTAACAAGATTTACACAAGATGTTTTTAACGTGTAAATTCTTATTAGAAATGAATAAAAAAAATTGACAAAGATTTTTTGCAAAATAACAATTATAGTTAAATGACAATTTAGGTGGTCTCCTCTTTAACTTAAACACATACCAAATTTATGGTTTAAGTATTAATTTGTACTTATTCACTGAAAGTTCAGCGGCCTAAGTTTAATTCGAGGAGTATATGCTCTCAAATGTCTTTCAAATTAATTGCAAAAAATGACATTTATTCCACTACAAACATTCACTTTCTTAGCAGAAACCTTTTTTTTTTTTTTTTTTTAGCTCCTACTTTACACATGTTGACCATTCTGTTAATACAAATATCGCCTAAAAACGTTATTTATATTTTACGATCTTTGCTAAAGTTTTGTTAATAACAAAGTGTAAACTTTAGTTTATAGTAAAACACCATTTTAGTTTTTAAGTCTTATATAACTAGACTTTATACTTCATATTAATAATAACATTGTTATATTTCTTAATATAGTAAGTATAAACATCACATCATATGCATTTATGGAAAGGTTGAGTGTTTGACTCTCCATAGGACTTCTTACACACTTTGGAAGTATTCCAACTTTGAGTGTTTGACTAGAAGTAACTTGATGTGACATTGCTTGTTATGGAAAGATTTTCTTGTAAGCTTTGACTGTCAGATCTGGCGGAACCCTGGGGTATATGGGCGGAACCCATCCTTTGGTTCCGTGGAGGAGATCGCTATGATCGTTACTGTATTCGTATCGAAGAGATGCGACAGTAGTCTTATGTGGTCTGGTCTGTCCATTAGTTGCTTAACTCATAGTAGTTAGGAGGTTGTTCCGTATCCGCCAGACTGATGGTTTGTTTGGGTATAAATACCAAACCACTTGCAAGAAATCACCCATCACTTAGAGTCATATTTTACACACATACTCTCATCTAACTCAGTAGAAACTCACTTGTGTGATTGTCTTATGTAGAAAGGAAGTTCACAAGTTCATCCAAGAAGTTACAAGTATTCAACACAACGTTGCAAGACTTGTTATCTTAACTTCATATAAACTTAGTGTGGTTTATATTTCATTTGTTTGTGTATATTCAAGAGTGATCGGTTAGTATTTTAGGCCTTAAAATACATAGTGTGACGGGAGTGGTTGTACCCTTGTAAAGAACTCGACATCTAGCTTAGTGTCGGAAATAGTGGATAGGCGACGTTAGGTTGGTTCTACCATGAACTAGGACCCGGTATCTAGCTTTGTACCAGATAAAGTGTAAGCGACGATTGTAAAGGTTTCTCCACCGGTGAAAGGAGCTTGTTGACTAGTGCTTGAAACTCTCGAGTTGGAAACTCGGGGCGTGGATGTAGGGCAAGGAAAAAGAGTCCTTGTAGCCGAACCACGATAAACAATCGTGTTGTGCTTTGATCGTTTCTTTCTTTATACTCACTTATTAATTATTGATAATTAGTTAGAATCGTTAATTACACGTAAAGCTTTTCAAAGATTAACAAGTTAAAAAGCGGTAAACTATTCAACCCCCCTTCTAGTTTTTCACAATTGGCATTAAGAGCTACGTTACTCAAGATCTTTAAAATATATTGTATTTTAAAACTTGGATCGATCCATGGATTTTGAAAATCTCAAAGAAGGGCAATCTATTCAAAGGCCACCGCTACTTGAAAAAGAAAACTTCCTTGAATGGAAAAGTAAATTTGAAAATTATGTGAGATCAATTGATCAAGATCTTTGGCACATTATTTCTATTGGTGATTTCAAACCAACAAAAACAAGTTTTGAAAATCAAGATGATTATCTTAAGTTTGATAAAAACACTAAAGCTAAGATAATGATTTATAAAGCTTTACCGAGAATTGAATATGAAAGAGTGTATTTTTGTCAAACGGCTAATGATATTTGGAAAAATATAATTAACTTTCATCAAGAAATATGTCAAGTCAAAGATGATCAATTCGATCTCACACATGAGTTAGAAGTCTTAGAAAAACTAATAGATAGACACTTAGTTGAAGTAAATACATGTGCTACTAGTGTAAATGTTTTAAATGAAGGTGTAAGTGAAGATGATAGCTTGTGTCAAGCTCAAAGAGAACTTGCTTACGATTCATGGAATGACACGGATGAAGATGAAGTCAACTATCCGGTTTCTGATTCTCAATTAGATAAAACATCAAGAAAGGTACAATTTGAAACCAAACACTTTTGCTTTAACACATTTATCCTAGAGTTTTCTAAACTAGAAAATGAGTCTAAACTTTTATGCAACATGGACTTAAAAACTATCTTTAATAGTGAACATTCAAAATCTCTTGCGAACAATCTTGAAAAAGAGATAATGTTAGAAGATAAAATGTCTAGACTTGAAAGTAATACTGAAATTGATCTAGGATGCAAAATATGTCTAGAATACAAACATGAAATTAAAAGGCAAAATGAAAAAGGAAAAATGTTGGCTAAGTTTGAAGAAAGTTCAAAATCTCTTGAAAGATTGTTGAAAAGTCAAAAGTCATTTAGAGATAAAACCGGTTTAGGATTTAACTCAAATGCACCATCAACAAGTAAAGAGCAAGTAAAGTTTGTTGAGCCTAGAAGAGATATTTAGAAGTATCTCAATCTCTGATAGAAGCATATGATCTAAGGATATCATACTTTATGCGTTTATATGTTTATCTAACCTCCTTGGATTCATGAGTAATTGAGCTTCCAAGCTTTCCTTCATGACAAGATTGAACGCTTAATGATTATCTTCTTTATAATCTTTTCATGGAACTTAAAAGGTACACATTTCTTCAACTTACCTTTTATTGTCTCTTCTTGTTATCATTAGGATTTATCGTGTGTAGTATTTGTTGTGCATACTCTATGTTGTTCTTTCTTTAGTTAGTTATAACATAGATTAACTTCTCCTTGTTTAAAGGATTTCTAAGTTACAATGAATAGGAGATATAAGGTGCTTCAGCTCTTTAAAATTTCGGGAATCGACACGAGAAACTCTTGAGTGAGTCTCACTTAATACTTGTCTACATGTGAGCTAACTAAGAATCTCAGAAGTGATTAAACAACCAACACTTTTGTGATGCTTGCAAATCTAGTAAATCAAAACATTTCACAAATATTTGTAACACAACATTTTTTAACACTATATTTTCAATCGTGTCTTAATTCAACCACTCTTTTAATAAAATCTCATATAAGACACACAAAGTAAAATAAACCACATTAGAATACATTGGGATGATTGGGAGAAAATGATTTATAAATAGGAAATAGTGGATTGGCGACGTTAGGTTGGTTCTACCTTGAACTAGGACCCGGTATCTAGCTTTGTACCGGATAAAGTGTAAGCGACGATTGTTAAGGTTTCTCCACCGATGAAAGGAGCTTGTTGACTAGTGCTTGAAACTCTCGAGTTGGAAACTCGGGGCGTGGATGTAGGGCAAGGAAAAAGAGTCCTTGTAGCCGAACCACGATAAACAATCGTGTTGTGGTTTGATCGTTTCTATCTTTATACTCTCTTATTAATTATTGATAATTAGTTAGAATCGTTAATTACACGTAAAGCTTTTCAAAGATTAACAAGCAAAAAGCGGTAAACTATTCAACCCCCCTTCTAGTTTTCCACAATTGGTATCAAGAGCTACGTTACTCAAGATCTTTAAAATATATTGTATTTTAAAACTTGGATCGATCCATGGATTTTGAAAATCTCAAAGAAGGGCAATCTATTCAAAAGCCACCTCTATTTGAAAAAGAAAACTTCCTTGCATGGAAAAGTAAATTTGAAAATTATGTAAGATCAATTGATCAAGATCTTTGGCACATTATTTCTATTGGTGATTTCAAACCAACAAAAACAAGTTTTGAAAATCAAGATGATTATCTTAAGTTTGATAAAAACACTAAAGCTAAGATAATGATTTATAAAGCGTTACCGAGAATTGAATATGAAAGAGTGTATTTTTATCAAACGGCTAATGATATTTGGAAAAATATAATCAACTTTCATTAAGAAATATGTCAAGTCAAAGATGATCAATTCGATCTCACACAAGAATTAGAAGTCCTAGAAAAGCTAATAGATAGACACTTAGTTGAAGTAAATACATGTGCTACTAGTGTAAATGTTTTAAATGAAGGTGTAAGTGAAGATGATTGCTTGTGTCAAGCTCAAAGAGAACTTGCTTATGATTCATGGAATGACACGGATGAAGATGAAGTCAACTATCCGGTTTGTGATTCTCAATTAGATAAAACATCAAGAAAGGTACAATTTGAAACCAAACACTTTTGCTTTGACACATTTATCCTAGAGTTTTCTAAACTAGAAAATGAGTCTAAACTTTTATGCAACATGGACCTAAAAACTATCTTTAACATTGAACATTCAAAATCTCTTGTGAACAATCTTGAAAAAGAGATAATGTTAGAAGATAAAATGTCTAGACTTGAAAGTAATATTGAAATTGATCTAGGATGCAAAATATGTCTAGAATACAAACATGAAATTAAAAGGCAAAATGAAAAAGGAAAAATGTTGGCTAAGTTTGAAGAAAGTTCAAAATCTCTTGAAAGATTGTTGAAAAGTCAAAAGTCATTTAGAGATAAAACCGGTTTAGGATTTAACTCAAATGCACCATCAACAAGTAAAGAGCAAGTAAAGTTTGTTGAGCCTAGAAGAGATATTTAGAAGTATCTCAATCTCTAATAGAAGCTTATGATCTAAGGATATCATATTTTATGCGTTTATATGTTTATCTAACCTCCTTGGATTCATGAGTAATTGAGTTTCCAAGCTTTCCTTCATGACAAGATTAAACGCTTAATGATTATCTTCTTTATAATCTTTTCATGGAACTTAAAAGGTACACATTTCTTCAACTTACCTTTTATTGTCTTTTCTTGTTATCATTAAGATTTATCGTGTGTAGTATTTGTTGTGCATACTCTATGTTGTTCTTTCTTTAGTTAGTTATAACATAGATTAGTTTCTCCTTGTTTAAAGGATTTCTAAGTTACAATGAATAGGAGATATAAGGTGTTTCAGCTCTTTAAACTTTCGGAAACGATATGAGAAACTCTTGAGTGAGTCTCACTTAATACTTGTTACAAGTGAGCTAACTTAGAATCTCCGAAGTGATTAAACAACCAACACTTTTGTGATGCTTGCAAATTTAGTACATCAAAATATTTCACAAATATTTGTAACACATCCTTTAACACTATATTTTTAATCATGTCTTAATTCAATCATGTCTTAATTCAATCACTCTTTTAATAAAATCTCATATAAGACACACAAAGGAAAATGAACCTCATTAGGATACATTGGGATGATTGGGAGAAAATGATTTATAAACATCTAGGATTTGCACATCAAATTCGACCCATAGTCTTATGATGTTGTACATTTACAAAACATCAAAACTTATAGTGTTTTAAATAAAGAAACCTAAAGAGTCGAGGAGTCGTTGAATCCAACATTCGACGAAAGACCACCTCCTTCTAAGATATCATTCTTGGTAGATGATGACTTAGTCGAAAGTCCAACGATGGTAAGACAAGTAAGTTAAGAAAAATAGCAAGGAAGATGAACTATTAAAAAGAGAAAACATAGATGTCCAAGAATTCATAAGTCATAGTGTCATAACATTAAGGACAAAAGTTCAAAATGAAAATAACATCTCTCATCTTGTGTCAAACATTGAATCAAGTAATATTGACAAGGTCATAAAACTTGAATTATGGATCATAGTTGTAATTAAACAAACTCGATAAAAATAGTTTTTGGACATTAGAGTAAAACAACGATCGAAAATAAATCTTTCAAAATAGATAAAATGAATGTAGTGTCAATCTATGAAAGACTTTTTGAAAACTTAAGCAAGCTCCAAAAACAAGGAATAATCACTCAAAGACATTCCTAATTACTCACAAGTTCACAATGATTAAGTCTTATATGACTTATCAAGAATGAGATTAGTGAATCCGTAGGTAAAACTAAACATAGAGAAATGTTTGGAAGTTTACTTGTTCTCACAACAAATAGATCCAACATTATGTTTAGTGCTTGTCTATGTGCTCGTATTAGAGAAGATCCTAAAACAATTCTTTCGGAAGAGATTGTTTGGATACATCAAAAGGTACTACACACCTAAGAGTATGGTATCCCAAAGGAACGGGAATAGAAACCATAGTGTATGCCAACTAGAATTATGTCGGTAATTAAGTTGATAGAAAAAGCACAAGTGGTACTTGCACTTTTATACTTACTTACCCAATGATTCTCTAAGTAGCTTAAGGCTCTCAAACTAGTGTCGGAAGGAGAAGCACATCAACAAGCTCCGTTAGAACAAGCAAACTCAAGTCAACAATGGAATTCCTCTTTTCAATAGTATCATCGACTTCAGCGACAATCCGATCCTATGTGTTTTCAATTAATATATTGTGATCGATCATCATCGCCTTGGTAAAAAATGTTCATTGAGGAACATCTTAACCGAGAAAGTTTCATATCGTCGACGTTTTCACAAAACCTCTTGAATGAGAATCATTCATCCCTCTTAGATCTAGTTTAGGACTCGTGAAACCTAAAAACCTTAGTTTTGAACATTAGGATAAAACCACAAAAATCAAAACAAATCATTCAAAATTTTCACCTGCTGAACCAGCGGAACCTTGCGACATAACGGGCGGAACCCTTCCTTTGGTTCCGCCTGATCCGCCGTATCTGCAGTTTGTTTTTATTTTAATTCAAAACCAAACACCTCTTAACTCATTACTTCAACCTACAAACAGCTATCACTCACTCACAAACACCTTACCACACGAAAATTAGGGCTCTCACTCAAATCTCTTCCAATCCAATCAACTTTGTAAGTATTCTTATCATGATTGCATTTTCAATCAAAGTCTAACATTTTCATTTACACACATTAACTAGAATCTTAGGGTTTATGCATAAACTTGTTGATTCATGAAAAACCTTGGTTGAAAACTAATCATAATTTCATTAGTTAGGAATTGTATCCTTTGTGTTATTATCATTTACCAAACACACCAAGTACATTGTCTTTCAAAAATTACTAGAACACCACCTTTCACCACATTGTTAAAACAAATGAAAAACGTCATTGAAACATCACTTGCATAATGTCTCTTGAATGCTAAAGGGAATACATAACTTATATGTATTTTCGGGTACATTCAAACGAAGCTACATTGAATTAGAAGCGTTTGGGTTATCTTTTGTTTTGTAACAAAACTTGCATTACAAAACGTTTTAAGCATCAAAATGAGTCAAGATAGCCGCACCTCCACATTGTTTTCATATAGGCATACACTAGAACATCTACATTGTAAAAGTCATTAACTTAAACTTAAATGTTAAATTTTGTGTTTTCTAGGAATCAACATGCCTCCTGCAACATTCTCCGATCACAAGGACACCCTCAATTACTTACCCAAACATCATAGGACCAAAGGTCTTACTAAGGATCAAGTTGAAACCTTTAAGGGTCTAGAAAAACGTTATGTTCATGAAGGAAGAACCATTGATCCATCCTTCCTAAAAGGAACTTCCATTCGTTAAAACTTTGCCGCTATCAACTTTGATTGCCTCCTAGACATAGATGAGCCTATTTGTCTTAGGTTTATTTTGGAGTTCTATGCAACTACATAAGCCTTTCCTTCAATGACTATGGTAAGATCTCATTAACCTTCTCAACCAATCAACATCCACATTTCATATCCTTAAAAGATTTTACCACTATCTCGGTGTCCCTAATATTGGTACATGTCTCTACACGGATAAGTGGCCTCTTTCAAGTCTTGATTCCATTGAGCGTTATCATCCATACGACACTCCTCTTGCGAATAAGGAAGAAATTCATGAGCATCTCTTTGTTAGGACCTCAACCACTAGGAAGAGTCGTTCGGGGAATGAGGTAAATAAGGACCCTTTGGGTATGGAACTCAATGAGCTTAAACCACAATTTAAGAAATGGGAAGAAATTCTTAGAGCCAATGTCATAAGTTCCATAGGAAATAGAGATCATGTCAGCACATGTCTTAGCTACATGCTCTTTAGCATTTCCACCGGCCAACCCTTCAACTTAGCTTACTACTTAGCCAAAAGAATGGCCGACATATCCTTGGTTGGAACAACCGCTCTCCCTTATGGAATGCTTCTCACCTGTCTCTTTAGAGCAATCTCGCCCATTCCTCCTAACAATAAGGGAATTAGCCTTGATTACACTTTCGTTCCTCACATATTCATCCCTCTAAGTGATAAAAGAGTCTTAAAAGCTAAGGGCAAGCGTACTCGCTCTCCTTCACCAGCATCATCATCATCCGATATGAGCGATGACGATAATCTTCCTAACTCTAAGCTACCACCTTTAGACTACCTTCAAGAACTTCCCGTCATTAGCAATGCATCCGAAGAATTCAAGCAAACCAAAGGAATATTCAAGTGCTTTGGAAGGTACGTAGGAAAGCTCAGGAAGAAGATAGACCGGTTGTGAGATGTGTGTTTAGGGAGCGTTTGGCATTGTGTAATTTTTAGAACTTGGTATGGGTTAAACTATGTGATTTGTGTTGCTTTGTACTTCCATGCTTTATTATCTTCTTCGGACAATGTTTGGTATTTACTATTATGCAAATTGATGAAATCTAAGATGTTTGTCAAAATGTTATGCTTATGGAAAATTTCACTAAGTATAGTGAAAATCGCTAGCCCCCGGTCTAAGTCCAATAGTAGGAGTGTTTACATGCCCTTTTTTTGCATTTCCTAATCAGATATGGGATAAATTTTTATTTTTAGGAGTTTTCGGAAAATTTCAAAATCGTTTCGATGGTTGAAAATACGGACTGTCTACTTTTTGGGGTCTGACGGATCCAGCGGAACCTTCAGCAGGGTTCCGCCAGTGTAAAAATCTGGGTAACCCAGTTTTGGCCCAACAGATCAGACAGAACCTTCAAATGGGTTCCGCCCTTGATATCTCAGGGTTCCGTCAGACATCTGCAGAAAAATTTCTTTTATTTTTCTAAAATTTCGTTCTTTGTAAACTCCAAATCATCTTCTTTAGTGAGGAACATCCTTTCTAAACTCCAGCAAACACATTACGAACCTTTTTACTCACTAGAACCAATAGGAAGCCTATTCCCGCCAAAATTCAAATTCAACCATAACTAACCCAAGGAAACCTTTAAAAGGATCCTTGAAATCCTTAGAACATTTTCAATCAAATCATTTCCCATAATCACATAGCATTGAGTGCATAAGTTAGTCTTTCACTCCACCCAACTTCATTGGATTGACCTCCAATGATTTGACAAGTTCTTGGAAATCTTCCTAATGATTAGGAACCTTCAAATTTGTATGGAACACATCAAATCCAAACACTCCTTTCCATGACATATTCTTCTTATAAATTTGACCACCTTAGAACACATCAAACTCACACTAACACAACTATTTCTCTCAATCCCAAAATTCTAGCTAACCAAAGATTTGAGATGACTAAATCCAACACCTCATCCGAATCATCAAGATCCATTAGAAAAATNACATTAGTGAAGGATGTCAAAGGGACATCCGTGAGCTAACCTATGAAATGAGGTTTATTCTAAACCACATTTTGGAACGCCTAAATACCATATCTCACCAACCAAATGTTTAGTGCATCATTTAGTGACCCAATGATATTAGGATCCCATCCATAGTAGCGCAAACAAAACCACTACTATATCACCTCCACAATTTTCAAAACAAAACCCGCTTCATCCTCCAACACTCGTTCTCATCATCACCAACCTTAGAACATGTTTTAGGTGGATGTTTCTGATTAAAGAATGTGATTTTTTTTTCTTTCATAGAAGTAGGTTTTTATGTTTTTAGTTTCTTTTTATTTTTTAGCTTTTTATTTTTAGAAGTAGGATGGTTTACACCTCACTTCTTGTCTTTGACTTTCTAAAAAGTCAAATTTTACATGAAATGATTCCCATTCTACTATGAAGTATGCATTGTTTTTTTTACCATTTAGGTATTGTGATTATACTATACCTTGCTTTGGTAACATATATATCTTGTGTTTTAGACACTAACCTACTCTTGTAGGATCAAAATCCATGTATTCCTTCCTTGTTACTTCAATTTAGGGGAGTAATATTCAAAAAAGAAACTAAGCTAGCTAACCAAATTAAAGGGTTTTGAAGCCCAAAGGCTCCGATTAGCCACCTGTGGTTTAATACACGCAACAATCCACAGGTTAGACAAGCTATGAATAAATGGGAAATTATATTCATCAACAATGCTAGCAACCAAGTCTGGATCCGAATTGACGACTCTATTTCTTAACTTCCAAATAGACCAATAACCACACGAGAACACACCCTGTAAAACTGTATTAATCCAAGCACAATCGTCAAAATGGATTTTGTAGGATGCAATTCCGTTATAGAGAAATACGGAAAGGACATAGGTAGGATCGAGCACCATTAACTCGAGAACTTCTTCCAGATCGCAACAACACGACAACGAATAGTACAATGCTGATGAGACGAAAAGTGTTACGCTTTTAGGGGGTCATTTAAGCCCTAATTCGTATAAATGTGATCAAATATTTCCCTAAATCGTTCCTTTTGTCATTTTAGGTACTTTTGAGAGGAATTCTGGAAAACATGCATATTCGGACGTTTTTGGAGCATAAAAGTGAAGAAAACGACAAAGTCTCAAAGAAGCTGGAAATTACAACCTGACGGCGTCAGGAGTCACAAGGTGACGCCGTCAGTAAGGATGACAAAAGAGTGGAATTCAATTATCAAACGACGGGCCAGAAAGATTTCAAGAATTTACACCTGACGGCGTCAGGTGTTAGAAGATGTAGGCCGTCACGTGTTAAGATAAAGAGAGACGGCCCAGAGAGTTTTACAAGCTGACCATAATCATTTATGTTTCACCCCATTCACAAATTCATTCATGGTCCTCTTGACGGAGAACGAAGCTTCCGCCATTATACTCAACAACAACAACCACCACGAGAGTCTTACCAACACTTTGATTCAATGTTTCCTTCTCATGAGGAATTAAATGCATCCGTATGGACCACATCTCCAAACTCAACGAGTATAAGAAATAAAAACACCCTTCAACCATCCACCCTTGCTCCATCAAGCACAAGTAATCCACCACCAACAAATGAAATCCCTCTCCCACCAAACTTTCCGCGCCATGATTGCAGACATTGTGAGAGAACCGCTCACATTAGTAAAGGATGTCAAAGGGACATCCGTGAGCTAACCTATGAAATGAAGTTTATTCTAAACCACATTTTGGAACGCCTAAATACCATATCTCACCAACCAAATGTTTAGTGCGTCATTGAGTGACCCAATGATATTAGGATCCCATCCATAGTACCGTAAACAAAACCACTATTATATCACCTCCACAATTTTCAAAACAAAACCCGCTTCATCCTCCAACACTCGTTCTCATCATCACCAACCTTAGAACATGTTTTAGGTGGATGTTTCTGATTAAAGAATGTGATTTTTTTTTCTTTCATAGAAGTAGGTTTTTATGTTTTTAGTTTCTTTTTATTTTTTAGCTTTTTATTTTTAGAAGTAGGATGGTTTACACCTCACTTCTTGTCTTTGACTTTCTAAAAAGTCAAATTTTACATGAAATGATTCCCATTCTACTATGAAGTATGCATTGTTTTTTTTACCATTTAGGTATTGTGATTATACTATACCTTGCTTTGGTAACATATATATCTTGTGTTTTAGACACTAACCTACTCTTGTAGGATCAAAATCCATGTATTCCTTCCTTGTTACTTCAATTTAGGGGAGTAATATTCAAGGGGGAGCATGGAAGAGCATTATTCCGCCTCGCAACTCTTCTCTTTATTTATCTTGTGCGGAAACTAACCTTTTTTTTT
>LBNU01006794.1:16760-62798 GCA_014162995.1 Artemisia annua
GGAGAAAGCCAACTTACTGGACCAGATCTAGTTCATGAAACTACTGAGAAAATCATACAGATCAAGAATCGTATGCAAGCTGCTCGTGATCGCCAAAAGAGTTATGCTGATAAGAGGCGAAAGCCCCTTGAGTTTCAAGTGGGTGACAAAGTGATGTTGAAGGTCTCGCCCTGGAAAGGTGTGATCAGATTTGGTAAACGCGGGAAGCTGAACCCTCGTTATATTGGACCTTTTGAGATTCTTGCCAGAGTCGGGCCGGTAGCCTATCGACTCGCATTACCTTCTGAACTCAGCGCTGTGCACAATGTTTTTCATGTTTGTAACTTGAAAAAGTGCTTATCTGATGATGATTCCGCTATTCCTTTGGAAGAGATCCAAGTCGGCGAAAGGTTGAATTTTGTCGAGGAACCTATTGAGATTATGGACCGGGAAGTTAAACGACTGAAGCAGAGTCGTATCCTAATCGTGAAGGTCCGCTGGAACTATCGCAGAGGTCCGGAGTTCACTTGGGAGCGAGAAGACGAAATCAAGCGTAAATATCCACATCTCTTTTCGAACTCATCGAATGGCTTGAATTGAAATCCGAGACGGATTTCCCCTAAGGAGGGGAGACTGTGACAAATGGTATTTTTCATAAACTAATTTTATAATAAATTTCTATTTATTATACTTACTTTGGACATTATATGCGTGTTAGCACATTTCTGCATGTTTCTGCACATTTTTGCATGTTTCCGGGAACTGTTTTGTACACTGTAGCTTACAGTGACCACTGAAAAAGTTTATTTTTGTCAGTAAACACAAATTTATCCATTTCGGATAGTTACTAACAAGTTTCGTAATTTACTGAGAGTTTCTCAGTATTTTCTGAAAAACAACGCCGCACGCGAACCGACACCACAGTAATTGTGAAAAAGGTCAAGTAAATATATTTTTGAGTCAGTAAACTCATTTTAATACTTTTCTGACAAAACCGTACACCACAGTAGAGAGATTAATGGCACTAATACATCAAAAGGGAACAAAAGGATGGCAACTAGAGAATCCTAAAACACTACGGGAATCCAAAATTAGTACCGGCGAATGCTTAAAACACAACTTAAACACATAAAGTGACCCGTTTAATATTAACAGATGAAAACCGTCAATGTAACAAATAAAAACGTGAAAATTTTACGCTACGCAAGTTCACTACAGGTATCACAAAACAATTTTCTAACGCACTAGAAAACAAAAGAATTTAAAAAAAAAAAGAAAATTCAATTTTTCGATAAAAATCCTATTTTTTATGATTTCACCAAACTAATTAACACAAAATTAAATTCTATATCTATCCAACTAAAAATCTGGAGATTTTTTCTACAAACCAAATTCTACAGTATAAAACAGATATTTAATACAAAATATAAAAAAGTGGATACCTAGTTTAGGAATAAGCAGAAATAATGCTGACTAGCAAATAAAGGCCTAATTGGGTAAAAACTAGGTTACACGTAAAACATTTGGGAGAGGATGACCAAGAGAATGACCCAAGGGCCAGACCTGGTATCACAGGTAATTATCTAAAACTTCTCAAAGGCGGGAATGTTCTCAGAGTTCGAACCCTCGCCTCTCCCTTTTGCAAATTATTATTATTTTTTATTCCTTATCTTTTTGCCAAAACTAATTATCAACTAAAAACAACAATTTTTACAAACAAGACGTGAGCTGGAAAAACTTAAAATAACTTAAATGCAAGCTGTTTTTTCTCAACAGATTAAATGAATCATTCATGTTTGCAGGTTGAGTTTTTGTTCACAATACCACCCTACCCAACCCAAATAAGCAAGTAAGCCTAATACAAGCTTAACAACAAACCAACAACAACAACAACAACTAAAATCAGAACAACAACAAGGATTGAAAACATAACAATCACATTAAAATCAACAAAAAATCAAAGAAGAACAGCAACAAGGAAACCGTCAGACAGCTAGAGCTAACAAAGGACCAAAAAGCTCAATAAGACCATAACTTGAAAAATACAAGCAACAACAAAGACATAAACTAGAAAACAACAAGATAAACAATGAAGATCTAAACAACAACCAATATCTTAACAGCTCAGTCCATGTCTGAAGCATTCAGCAGCAGCAGTGGCCAAAAAGGGACTCACGTTATAGGGACTAAAAATAAGCACTCAAATAAGCCCGTAAAGGGAAAACAAATGCATACCGAAGACTACCTAAAGGGGATTCAAATCAACAAAATCACAACTTTGGTCAAGATATTGCGCCAATCTACTGGCCCCAATCGAAATGGTTTCAAAACATACTGGAATGGTAATTCACTAAACCTCCGGCACTACGACAAACAGAATGGCCCAAAACAAGTTTTTGGATCCAACATTTACATCCACCTAAGCAACACATGAGCTTACAAAATGGGAATTTATTCATTTTTTCTGAATATATTGAATAGCCAAGCAACCCACAGATTATAAAACAATATATATTTGATTCAAATCACTCTATATCGAGACCTGTTGCACCCTGTTATACAGCAAATTGTCCCATCTTGGACAATCCTAGAAATTTTTTTGGACCTATGACGACTTTTGGAATGCTGAACATCCCAACGATTTGACTATTTGGCATTACAGTGATCTCAGGCTGACAAAATAAGTCTATACTAGCTAATAGTGAGACTAATGTAAGCAACCTAAGCAAGTTTATCCCTAAAATCAAGATTAATGCTACTCTAAATTTCCTAACTGTGAAACTGCTATACATATTTAAAGGTTTATTCTCGACTTTTTGCTTGAAAATAAACTAAGGTAAAAGCATTGGCTTTGCTATATTAGCCTAAGGATATCTCTATGCAATCTTAACCAATAGAGCACAATTACATAGATTCATAAGCGTTCCCCCAATGACAACTAATAATACAGTTATTATTTTTATTACAACTTACAGAACACCCTTTATGAAACTGTTTCAAACAAATTTCATAAGCAATTGAATGTGATATTCGACATTATATTAACACTAGATATAGTTACTCTATTACACAATAAGTTAGCATATTTAACACACAATTAAACACAAACATAATAATAACACCAGTATTGACAAATTAACTGAAAAAACGAAAATTTAACTTCTTACATAAAGGTCCAGGTATAAAGCTGAAGTGAACCAGAACTTATACCATTATCCTAACACTCCCATGAGTACTAAAACAAACCAAACATGCTTCCTTTCTGCTTCACATCTGGAAAACCACCCATTTTTTTTTTGAGTATTTTCCTTATATTTTCTGTTTTTTTTTTCTTTTCTGAGTTTACTAGATTTGATCCTTCAAAAAGGGTTTTAAACAACTCAAATTGGCTCTGAATATATTACCCCCAACAAAATGAAGATGAATAAAGTGATTTGCAAAAACTAAGGAACTTAAGTAAAAATGGAATTTCTTTTAAAACTAAATGAGACTTGAATTAATTAAGTAAAAGTTTACAAGTTAAACTAAACATACTGAATAAAGTACACAAATTTGAATGCCATTTTGAGGCTTACAATGGCCTCTATTTAACAAATAGAACTAGGGCTCCCTTTTGCAATTGTGTTTCTTCTCAGAGAGATAACTTTGCAAAATTGGGTTCCTTGTGCTTTCTTGAGTTGATCCCATCCATTCAATTAAAGTAAGCATGATCCTGGCCCTTAAATCTGATTTTGGCGCCAAAACCTCTTGTGGGATTGCCGACGTGTCAAAGGGTTTAGGTAGGGTTTTGTGAGTATTTGGAGTATGGATGGGAAATTGGAGCTGGGGTGCTTTTGATGGAGGAGGATGGGTGTTGCAGGTGGATGTTGGAGTGACTGGTGGTATAACAAGGGTAGGAGGGAGGGAGAAGAAAGGTGGTTGATACGTATTGACCTGAATTATAAACTGGGGCTTGGGTGTGTGGGATCGGGCTGAGAAGTTTTTAGGGCCCTAGGCAGATTTAGTAATGGTTTGTTGGGGTTGTGTTATTAGTGAGTTGGTTTTGAATTAGTAGTAGTTTAGTATGAGCCCAAGGACTTAAATTGTAATTTCTGATTTTTCAAAGGGAGCAAACTGTCAATTATCCAATCGTTATTCAGGGCCAATTGGTGACAAGTATTGAATTCCCGAGGTCCACTTTGTCACTTTTCTTCAAATTATAATTCCCGGGGGCCAATTTTGCCAATTTGCCAAACTTGAGGGACCACACTTGTAAAACTTTGAAAATGCAATCCAAGGATCAATCTTGTCATTTGAGGATTGTTGGAGGACTTTTGTTGACTTTTTCTTCCAAAATATTCCACCAGGGACCAAATCTGACATTTTCTGAAAGTTGAGGGACTGATTTTGACAATTCTGCATATTTTACTCGTTTTTCGTCTGTTTTCAATCCTTTGTACCTGAAACACGCAAAAACACACTCCAAGGATATTTGTGATATTATTTGACCATTTTCAAGTGTTTTTGATTGTTTTGACTCGGAAAATGGACGAAAAGATATGTGCAAAATGGCACATATCAATTATTAACTGAAAATAATAGCTATATTCAAACGTTAAAACTTATAACTTGTTAAAGACGGAATAATTTAAGGCATTTAAAAAGATGAAATAAATCAACATTTTACACTTTGTCATTTTAAAAAGAAGAAAAATGACTCTATTAGTTTTATACTTCGTCATTTTTCCCGCTTTAGGTACTATCTTATTTGTAATATGTATAAGTCACTGTTTTTTCAATTGTTTATCATTTTTTTTTGGTAAAGGGGAGTAATCCTGCACCCTGGTAAATATATTAACCAAAACGTTTAAGTACAATGGATATGGGTGAAATCCCATATCTCAGCCCGTTACATAGGCAAAAAGCTTACATAACAAGATACTTCATATTTTCTAAACAAGAAAACAAGCCACTACTCAAATGATAACATAGGACATAACGAAATAAAATTACTTCCTAAGATCTTGAAGCTTGGTGCCATACATGGCATTAAAGGCATCCAAATTCCCTGGAAGATCATAAACCTGATTCGCATAGTCATCGTAGTCATAGTCATCATAATCATCTTCAAACTCTTGGCCACCACCGAATAGATTAGCAGACTCATCAAATGGGTTAGCAACCACCTCATCTTCAGAATCAGAAACCACGATCTCTCCCACCTTAGAAAAAGGGTTAACTCTCTTAGTAGAAGAGGCGGGCGGAGTACAAGAATCACTAGTTTTAGGAGCCACAACCGACTCCTTCTCTTTCAAATCACTCACAAGGGGTTCTTGTGATGCAGTACATGTCTTAGTAGACTTATCTTCATTAACTTCCATTGTACGACCAAAATCCACATCCTTGTTGGTGTCATTAGTAGGAATACCAAAAGCATCCGTATCTTCCATATTAAGAGCATCAAACAGGTTAGATGTAGAAATCTTTGTTCCACTCGAACTAGCCACATCAGAAGCATTCTTCATATTGCCATCCACTTGCTTAGGTTCAGGAGAAGTCTTTTTGGGTCGATACTGAAACTGCCTACCCACAACTGGTTTAGTAAACCCTTCTTGACCCGGAATTGTATGACCACTTTGCTTTCCTTTCTTCTTGTTATTGATAGTCTTGAAACCATCATTAATAGGCATACTAGGCTGAACAGAAGGCACAAAAACTTTAGGACAATCAATAAGAGTGTGACCAAAAATCTTACACTTATCACAACGCGGTGGTCTCCACTCATATTCAACCCGAATCTTCTCAATAGTCGACCCCGTACCATCAAGTAAAGGTATCTCAACAGTGAGGCTATCCCGAAGCACCTCATCCGACTTCACATCAATCATGCATCTAGTAAAACTACTACGTCCACATGATTCCTTGCACATTTGGCTAGTATAAGCATCTAACCTTTTGGGCGTACCAATCAATGTGGCAAGAAGACTAAGACCATCATCAGAAAACATAGCTAGAGGAACATCATGGAATTTAACCCACACCGGGATGTTAGTCAAATCCTCTTTAAGTAGGTTGGTATTCAAGGTCCATGGTTTAAGAATAATAGGAACATTTCTAATCAACCAAGGACCGTTTTCAAGTACCTCATCAACACCTTTCATCGAGTTGAACTTAAAGAAGAAGAACCCCTTAGCATTCATCATTACCTTTTGTAATCTAAACTTACCCCACGCATTGCGTACATAGTAATCAACAACAGGAAATGCAAGGCGTTGACCAAGGAAATACCCATAAAGAGTGTTCTCAAACCTCGTGTTTACCTCTTCAACCACTTTTATAGGGACAGAAAGATCCACACCATTTGATTTCTTGCTACACTTCAGCCTATGAAAATTAGACGTGTGCTTCTTAGGTTCATTAGAAGTAGCAGCAGCATATGATATAGCAGGTTGTTTCAAAGCATCCATACCAACCTTATCAATACCAACAACCCCGTGTGAGTTCGTATCAACCTTATCAGAACCATGAGACTTGTTAGCAGCCCCTTGTGAACCATTTGGATTATTAACTAGAGAATCAAGTGAAACCGGCTCTACTTGTTTATTCTTGTCCACAAGCGTAGATAATTCAATNATTAGAAGTAGCAGCAGCATATGATATAGCAGGTTGTTTCAAAGCATCCATACCAACCTTATCAATACCAACAACCCCGTGTGAGTTCGTATCAACCTTATCAGAACCATGAGACTTGTTAGCAGCCCCTTGTGAACCATTTGGATTATTAACTAGAGAATCAAGTGAAACCGGCTCTACTTGTTTATTCTTGTCCACAAGCGTAGATAATTCAATATCACCATCTTCAACACTCCACTCAGTAATAATAGGACCAGACGATGCAAGTAAAGGCTGATTAGAACTAGGATTAACATCCTTAGGCTTCTTATGTTTCCTCATAGTCACCTTCGACAAATCAACAGTAGCATTCAATTCTTCAACGTTAGTAATCCCACTTGCCTTAGAACTAGAATTAACATCCTTAGGCTTCAAACTAGGTGGGTCATCATTTGCACTTCTCCCAACATCAGCCCTAACGTTACCATTAGAAGCTTGAGCACCTTTAGAAGCATTCAAGTTGTTACACTAGGTATATCCTTCGAAGCAATATTCTTGTTAAAGAATCCTTTTTCCATCTCTCTTTAAACCCATAAACACACCAATTAATCAAGAACAGCAGGATACAAACCGCACAAAGCATGAACAAAAGATAATGAAAACCCTAACTAAAAAGTTAGGGTTTTAGCATGAAACGCACCACTGAATCAACTTGGTCCCATTCGAATACTTGACTTTTGAATAATAAATCAATAAACAATGCAAGCGTAGTATCCAAAAGCTAGAAAGATCACCAAAGCGAATATTGGAATTAAATAGCACCAACCCACAATTAAATACCACCGACCCACCATCTAAATCTGGTCTAATGTGATATGTACCAATCCACCAATCGACAAAGAATAATTAAATATAGAGTATATGTCGGTTGGATTGGCAAAAGCAAAAACGATTAAGAATAATTCAAACCACGAATGATAATCCCTAAAAAAGAATCAATTAACAAATATACAATCCACCAACCCACGTGAGATCAATGAATTGCAACAAATGTTATAATTGATCGACGAATAAGGATTTTTAGGGAATCGTTTTGCAATCGCCAATGATCGCCAAGAGAGTTTATTCTAGGTTATTAGTGCGATGTAGATGTTTTAATTGTTTATCATTTAAGTACTCTACATAGCGTATGTGTCTAGAATTGAGATTTACTTGCCTGAAACTTGAAATGAGTGACAATAATGCGACTAAGTTAGAGATATACCAATTTAATCAACAGCCTCAAGTTTAATTTATTTAAAGGGATTTGGTCGAAAAATAGCAATGTACTTTTTCAAATGTACCAATTTGGTACGTGAACTTTTTTTAAGTTGTAGAAATGTAACGAACTTTCATAAGTGTTCCAATTTGGTATGTGATGATGACGTGTCACGTTATTAATGGTGCCACGTGTCAGACTTTCAAGTATGACACATCATCATCACGTACCAAATTGGAACACTTATGAAAGTTCGTTACATTTCTACAACTTTAAAAAAGTTCACGCAATAAATCGGTACATTTGAAAAAGTCCAAATTATTTATCTCTTGGCTAATCGATCAATATTTATTGTTTTATTTTTCTCCTTTTTTTTGGGTAAAAGGGATGATCCCCGGTAAAATATATTAATGACCCAAAAGTTCCGATAAGAATAATGGAATGTGACTGAGTGTCACATTAACCTCACGCCATAGCTTGAACAGCCTCTAATCATATGACATGCCATATGATAACTAAACTATTACATAGCCAATAACACCAATAGGAAAGAACCACCTAATGGTGCAAAAACAACAATAAATACACATAAATGATTATTTGAAAACCGCTTCAGGAAGATCCCAAAGCCTCGCTAATCTTTCACCATTCTTGGACTTCTTTAGTTTGCAAGAGAGAAGCTTGAGGCGCACGGAGGACTTTATGCATTCAACAATCTGATCCGGGCTGCGTTTACCTTTCTTAAATAATCTCCAATTCCGCTCTTGCCATACATAATATGTGGAAGCAGCAGCAACAAGCTTCGCCACCACGCTATTAGTAGTACGCCTATTCATAATAGGCATTAAGGACTGAGTTATGTCATAAACATTGGCCGTATAATGCGCAAGACCTGCACAATCTTTAACCCTATCCCAAATCCCTTTAGCAAACGGACATTCAAAAAAGAGGTGATCGTGAGAATCTGAGACACTCTCACAAAGCGAACAAACCATGCCTAGCGAATCTGAAACATCCCACATAGGCACAAGATCCTGAGTTTTCAACTTCCTTCGAATAATCAACCAAAGATTTATAGCATGTCTAGGAATACACGATGGGAACCAAACCATGCTATACCAGTTAACCTTAGAGTCGAGATGACAAATATCATCCCAAACTTGACTAACCGAAAATTTCTTCACGTTACCATGAATATTGCGCCACACCAAAGTATCATGAGCATCATCTCTGATAGTAGTATTGTAAGTATTAAGAAATGGGTATTTAACAAGGAGTTCTTGAGGCCATACCCATAAAACATGGTGAATAACATCTTGGACCTTCGATTGAAGAGAAAGACCAGATGTAAAACCCACTCTTCCATAACACGTTTAAATTACTAAAATGCCCTCCAATTTGAAAATTTGAAGAAAAGTGTACGGTTACCAAACTAGCCATAAATCAAAAACGAATATTGTGCGATCACAAATATGAACATGTAACTTCAAGTAAATAATATTTGAGCTACTACAACATATGAACTCAAGAATGTGAAATTTGGACTAAGACATAAGTGGTGCACGTTACGCGACCTAAAGGGGTCCAAAAACCTTAAAATTTGTACACAACTTGTAAAATAAATCAATATACCTATCCTAATTTTATTTTTTTTCAAAAATTGGTCATGGTTGACTTGGTTACTCCTAATGAGCCGTCCCCCCTTGTAAATGTGATGGAATTTTGCCTTATATATCTCAAATCAAAATCAATTACATTATATCTTATCTACCTTCCTTAATTCCCATGACAACCAATTTTAAAACCATTCTTTCTCTTCTCCTTCATATGGTACGCCACCTACAACACCACCATCATCAAAAATCTTGCTTTTGATCCTTGGTAATTATTCGTACGCGTTCGTGGGAAGAGTTGGTGCACGTAAGGACCCGTTTGGAAGCATTTGAAGGCTTTATTCTTGTGGTTTCTCCTCAATTCGAACCATATATCATCCTTGAAGGGTTTGAGCTCGTGGGTCTTCTTGTTTTCATTTGATCCATTCAGGATTGTTCTTGTTCCTTTTTCATTCGATCAATCAAGGTAACAAACAACTCTTATTATTCTTTTCGACACATGTACATAGAATTAAACTACCAATAAAAATGCGAGTACACCTAATGATACTAATATACTTGTCGAATTATATTCACATGAAATCATAGATATGGCTCACATTCGACCCTATTATAATTCATTCGACCCATATATATTAAACCCATACATGAACGTGCGTTAATCAGACCTGGGAAGGGTGTGTTATGCCGCGTATTGCAAGTGTGTGTCTTGTTATTATGGGTTGTCAATTAGGGTACTGGTTGTGTGTTTTCCAAGTGGTCAAAGAGGGTCCAAAACATTGTTACAAACTGTTTTCAAAAAGAGTATAAGGTGTGTAAATGTTTAGTAATACGTCGGGTCTTTTGGTCTTATTGTAGTCTCGTTAAAAGGTACCAAGGAGAGGGTGTCCTCGTTTGGGTGTCTCGATATTCAACTCGTTTTGAGTCGTGTGTTTATGGCTACGTGTGTCGCGGGATAAAACAACTTGGTGTCGATCATATGGTTACTGCATGTCGTGTCTTTAACAGTTCCATATCTACCTCTAGATTACAAATGAAATGCACCCTTAATAGTTATCTAAAACTATTGTGTAATAAGAATGAGAAATAGAGAACACTAGCTAATACCTTGTTCTACGATTTGCATGGGGTTTTCATGGAGTGTTTGTGACTGTTGTGTCATACTTTTTCCAAACTATGTTTTTGTTTTACTTTTCGAATATGTTGTGATACGCTACAGGTCATCTAATACTATATGTCCTCTATTATATGTTCTAGAAATCGGAAATAGTAAAATATGTATGTTGCATGCATGGGAACAACTATGATCTTTAATATATATATTAGAAACTGTTTTTAAAACTTTAAGTAATGTTAAGATAGGATTACATTTCAGTTCGTGGGCCTAAACGTGTAGTTTGCATGTATGTCGTATACTGTTTAGTCTCTACATAATTTAATAAAATCTTGAGTCGTCACGGCATAAATATTAATATCGTGGGTACGTTAATAAGTTATATAAAATTATAATGACTGGGTCCAAAATTACTATCTTAATATTAATTTATTAAAATAAACTTTAAAATAATTTTATTTGACGTTTAATATTTAATTTTAATAATTTACATTTTAGACCCTAAACTTATAATATTGACATTTTGAAAGCTAAACCATTATATTGGTCATTTTAACCTTAAAGATTATTAGTTGTCCATTGTAATCTTAAAGTATTAAATTACTATTTCGGGAAGTTACTAAATTTGGAAAGTTACTAAATATAGAAACCTGCTAAATATGGAAAGTTACCTAAAATGGAAAGACAACTAAAATCAGTAATCTGGATTATAAGAACCTATCAGTAATTCTGTCTTCTACTCCTTTAGGTGTGAAGAAGGAGTGACCCTCTATTTTTTTGTGGTTCTTGCTTTGGTCTGATTTGCTTTGGAATAAGGTATAGATATTCCGTACTCTTTCAGNTTTATTTTGAATTATGATTATGAATGATAACAAAGCTTCCAAAACAACTCTTTCATGTTGTTTTCTATGATTATGACTACGATACTAAGATGTAATACCCCGATTAGACTTCCGCTGCTTAATTTCGATTATCGGGGTGTCACAGTTTTAGTTGTAGGGGATACTTTGAGTTATCCTGTTTGGTCATGCTACTTTGGTTTAGGATACTTTGGTTTATCCGGTTCAGATACTTTGGTTTATCCGGTTCGTTGCGTGTTTATGTCTGCTGCTGCTTGAAGATGTGCTTTCACTTGCTGTCGAATGTCTTCTTCAACAATTATTTATCAGTTTTACTTTATTGTTTATTAGCTTTTACTCTCCAGTCTGAGCTTTCGCGATTTTGCCGCTCGGACTGCGGGGGAGTGTTAGTCCGTATTGTGTAAAAGGCCCGAGCCCATATCTAAAATATTCGGTTTGTGTATATTTAGAGATGTATGATGTATTAGCAAATCAATCAATCAAATAAACTCATTCTTATCATATTAATCACATTGATTGACAAGTGGATCACTTTTTGGACAATGCGAAAACTGTGGGCCCATATGCATGCAGGGGTTAGTGGGAATGTGTAACTTTTTTATTTTATGAATAAAAATTTTAGTTTTTAATAAAATGGTTTGAATGGTGAGTGTGGTGAGATTAATAAGGGTGAATGGTGAGTGGGAGTGTGAGTGAAAAATTGGAGAGAGAAAACTGATTTGACGTTGAGGTGAAAGATGAGTGAGTGTGTTTTCTGGTGACGGATAAGAGTAGTCTAATATGCTTTCTAAAAATTGGCTGTGCTAGTAAGAAAATCTTTTATATAATATGAGAACTCACTTTTGGCCAAATCGAGGGATTCGATTAACCAATGAGAGGGCTCGGTTTTGAAATCAAGCCCTCTCATTGGTTAATTGGATTTCTAATTGAGAGAAAGTCGGTACATTTTAAGTGTTTTTTGAAAAGGCTCCCCAAACATAGACGTGTCGAACGCGAATAAAAAAACTTTTGAGAGCCGGGTGTGTTTTCTAAAACTTTGGTGTCGTGGGACTCTTTGGGATATATGAGACGTGTTTCCAAATATGAGAGGTACATTCTAGAATTTTTTAAAAACTATGGTTATCTTCTCCGATATCTTTTCTATATTTGAATTGCGTTATCTATTGGGCCACGGTTGCGAAACCCCTAATCCTGAGTCTATATATACTCGCCCAATTTGGGTGCTTGTCGTAGTGATTGTGACAGAAGATCTGATTATGATGACTTATGATCTGTGTCATTTATGACATTCTGTTGACCTATCCTGTTGACCTATTCTGTTGACCTATTCTGTTTGACCTATTCTAGTTTGACACCCGAGCCAAATTTATTTCACTAGGCATGGGGGTTCCATGTCCGTGTCAGAGATGCACCTCTGGCATGACTCCAGGGCAGTGGAGTGATGTTCTGCCACGTCCCCTTTCTGTTATATGATATGCGCACTTTATGATATGATTTATTATGGCCAATCTGATTTCTGTGGGGGCGTATGGATGCATCCTAGATCTGTTTCTGTTATCTGTTATCTGGTGAATGTGGCTGTGTGTGCAATACACGTCCTTCACAACCCATTGAGGTCACCCCTCTGTTTACATCTGATAGTCTAAGGCCTCCCCTCATTATGACTATGACTATGATTATGATTATGATGAAGGCATTATTATGAAGGCATTATTATATCTGTTTCTAGGCTCGTGGTTGATGACTAACCCTTACCTTACCTCTTATTACTATTTCATACTTACCTTTGATTACATTCTGTTATTCCCTTTATACCTTATTCAGTATTCATTTCTGTTTCATTATTACTTCGTTGTTATATCTGTTCACTGGGCTTTTTAAGCTCAGCCGCATTTCTTTTCCTGCGGCAGGTTTAGTAGGAAGCTGGGTTTGTGGATGAGAGATCTTATTTTGGACTTAGAAGACTTCACCCTGATTAGCTACTGGCTGGACTTAGAGATGATTAGAAGCATTTGTGCTTGGGCTTAGTTTAGTTTGTTGCCCTTTGTAGTTTGTACTTTGTTTAGTTTTCATTTGTAACCTTTGTATACTCTGTATTAGAAATGTATCTCCGTTTCGTTTGTGTTCTGATTTGACTCCATAATGTTACACTTTAGCCCTTCTCGGGTTGGGGTGTTACACCAGATCTTGCAATATCACGAGGAGAAATTTGAGCAGCAAGCGGCTCAAAATCAGCCCATGTATCAAACCAAAGGGATGTGTTCCTTCCGTTACCGATTTTACTCCAAATGAATTTCCGAATAATAGGTCGCAACTTTAAGATTTTCCTCCAACCCCTCGACATGTTACCCCGCATCGGAAAATCCCAAAAGTTACGACCCTTAAGCTTATATTCATGAATCCATTTTACCCAAAGCGAATCTTTCAACGTAAGAAGTTTCCATATGTGCGAAGCCATAAGAGCCGAATTGAAACATTCCAATCTCCTAATTCCTAAGACACCCTCATGCTTAGGTAAACAAACGATATCCCAAGCTACCTTCGACTTCCCTTTACCCGATGATCCGTGACACCAAAGGAATTGTCTCATAAGCTGCTCAATGTTTAGTAACACAGAGTAGGAAGAATGAAGACCGAAGCCTACTAGATATGCATTGAACCAAGAATAGAATGAATAAGTTGCAGCCGACCCGCTATCGAAAGAGATTTGTTTTTCCAATCTTGGATACGAATTTGAACCTTCTCCTTTTTCTCTTGTTAGGCTCCTTTCTATCTTTTTTTACTCATAAACTTTTTGGTATATATCGCAAGAGCAAAAAAGATAAAGATAAAACATTAAACAATGAAATAGTAAAGACTTGCGGCTCATATAAAATCTAGCCTTTAGTCAATTATCATGATTTCTAACTTTACAAAATCTCATTCAACCTATGCATAGCTTATTATAGTACAATTTTCAATATTTTCAGATTAATAAAAATAAGAAATCACTGAACACTTTTGATAAAAGCGTAGAAATCTTGCTTGAGAATAATGTGAGTCCAAATTGTGTATTTTGATCGATTATATCAAAACAAGATGATCTATTAGGCAAGAGATGAAGTAATTTGGTCATTTAACTAGATTTATAATGAGATTGTTGATTAAATAGATATATCGCTAATGTAGTCATATGTATCGTAACTAATTTCAAGTTTTAGGCAAGTGAATATTAATTCGAGACACATAAAGTAAGCAGAGTACTTAAAATAAACACATGAAAGAACAACATACATATTACAAATACATATAGTAGTACCTAGAGTGAAAAAAAACAATGTTTTAAAAACCGGTTTTTTTATTGACCCGGTCGAATCGGCGGGTCACCGGGTCAGTGGTTCAACCGGCGGGTCAAACCGGTTTTCTATACACATAAAAAAGTGCAATAAATCATGTTACCAAACACATATGTAACTTGTAGAAAACAAATATCAAACACATGTAAAAAAAACCTTGAAATCAAATGCTAAGCATTTAAAAAAAAAAAAAAAAAAAAAAAAAAAAAAAAAAAAAAAAAAAAAAAAAAAAAAAAAAAAAAAAAAAAAAAAAAAAAAAACAAAAAAAAAAAATATAAAAAAAAAAAAAAAAAAAAAAAAAAAAAAAAAAAAAAAAAAAAAAAAAAAAAAAAAAAAAAAAAAAAAAAAAAAAAAAAAAAAAAAAAAAAAAAAAAAAAAAAAAAAAGTTTACCAAACATACATTCCAATAAAAACACAAACAATCCAATGAAAGCTCCAAACTTTAAAACGTCATTACAACCAGCCAGGTTACTTGAAACATTTAGAACTATGTAAACTGATATTCCCATAGAACTATGATATATTGTTGTATCAACGTCAGTTTTTAGCTATATCATCAAGGGTATAATAGACTAAACATATTTTCCACTACATGTTAGTTAAATCTAATCAAAACACCTTGAGGCACCCCAGGTATGTCTTCTTCTATTTCTTGCAGAGCATGAAAAACATTTTACACAATCACTCACTCGAGTCACTTTTTTGACTTACTTCAAATGACTACTTATTGCTCAAGATTACAAACTGTATGCAATACAGAAAGAAAATGCAATGTACTATCCATCTATACTGATATGCAATACAAACTATAATTTCTTATCATTTGATTCAATAAACCTAACAATTCTTACCCTAAGTAGCCAATGCATTAAATGGTAATTAAAATGGTTGGAAATTACATACTTTTATAAGAAATGAAAATGGTTAAACAATAGTTTGGTAAAAAGAAGACCAACATTACAAACACTGAATTTAAAGTGAGCAAAAACTAACAATAAAAGGGAAGATGTCATTAAATATTAGCGTCACAATTGATTTTTAGGATTGTGTATTGTACTCTTTTGTGTGCCATAATTAAAAATAAAAAATAGTTAGACAAAAAGATGATAGCATGCATACATACACTGATGATTAAAGATAACAACACACATGCAATTCAGTTCAAGTTCTTGTACAGTATCAATTAACGAATAAATACCTTCTATGTTATTTGATTGATTAATTTTAATTGTGATTAAAGGCTGTGCAACATTAACAAAATGGTCTGAACTCAATGCCTAACATATAGTGGAAAAGTCTATTACAACATTAACAAAACCCATTAGGTTCATACTGAACTCAATGCCTTCTAAGTCCCAAATGAGAACTTGACAATATTCAAAGAAATTTGTGCTTAATACCATTACATCAATTTTCTAGTTTTGACAATCTGCTCATCTGCTTTAGCAATCTTGAATGACGGGTATTGAAAACATTTACTAAGATACCCGAAGGTTCAATATCACTTAGGGTGAAAAACCTTATCTGAGGTAACACAAAACATATTTGTACAAGAAAGGAGATTAACTTAACATTTATTAATTAATATGAAGCATGCACGTTCTTACTTATCGAACAAATTAAGGGTTAACTGCACAATGACTCTATCAGCAGAAGAAACTAAAAAAAAAAAAAAAAAAAGGACATCCATAAGGACCATATTGGGTTCAAAAATTCAGCACAAATCTAAAACATAGCATCCTAGAGTTAATGATATGAAACGAAATTGTAACATAGTGCTGAATACATTCAAGTGAAACAACTATATTGCTAATAAATTTGGCCAATAATATACTAGATCAAGCGACGGAACCAGGAACTAATTTCGGTATAAGCCGAAAAAAAAAGTTACATAATTTTTTTTAACTACATTTAATAATTAAAAAGCAATAATAGATAATTAAACAATACCTTATAATCTCAAATCTCTCCTTCGGTCTTTCATAGCTAGAGACGAACCATTCTCTTTTCGTTACTTGTCAATATCTCTACTTCCCGACAGCAATATAAACTTGTTAAAAATATCCGTCCCCCATAATATACGCTATCAGTTTTAATAGCTTCATTTTTAGAAAGCATCTTTCAACAGTTTGGGTTGAACGGTAAAACATGCAAGCTTCAAATCCGATAAATAAAGACAGAGATATTTATTTTCGGTTTTCCACCATTATTTGAGCTAGGTGACACATCCCATCCAATTCCAGAAATATAATATATTCCTTTACCGGTGATAAGTTTTAAGCTCATACAAAAATACACCGCTACTTCGTTCTGATTACAATCATAGGATACATTTCAGAAAAAGGCTACTATCTTTAGATTGTAAAAACTTAGAACCATTACATAGGATTCAACCGGATTATTTTCACCAATGTAGTTTGATCCTTCATCTGACCGGTTCCAAATTCTTGAATTTGCATACAACCGTATAAAACTCAACTCAAAAATGATGTTCGTTTACTAATGCATTATTCGGCTCTTGGGTACATCAACTTTCAAATCATATAAACCGTAATACCTTTTTTTCACAAAAGAAGTCCTTTTTTCACATGTCATCAAACCCATTTTGTCTTAATCATTCATCTTGTTTCTGTTGCTTGAATCACTTATCGATTCAACAAGTCTGTGATTCTTTTTATTTGGAGTTTTTGAGAGACAATTGTGGTGGGCTAACATCTTCTTCCATCAAGTGTGATTAAAAACGGGAACTCAAATTTTTGAAAAACGAACCNTTCATTTGTATTTTTTTTTTTTTTTTTACATTTAGTGGGCTAGCGAAATACGAAAGATAGTACGAAAATTTGTTTAGGGGTAGCGAAAATTTGTTTCAGCGGTCGCGAAATACGAAAGATAGTACGAAAAACATAAAACTAAAAAAAAAATTTCACTGCCGGGTAAAAGTTCAGGGGTAGCGACCGCTACCCCTGACCAATGAATAGTTCCGCCCCTGCTAACACTTGTTGATACAAAAACTAGAAGCCTAGTGGTATGATGAAATTAAAGCCAAGTATGCAATAGTTACATGCCCCTCATGAAATTAAATTAAAGGTGTTTGGGTTAGATTGAACTAATATATAGTGGAAAATGTGTTTGTTCTATTATACCCTTGATGATATAGCTAAAAGCTGACGTTGACCTTAGAATTACAGGAGGCAAAATCACAAAGTTTGGGCGCACTTAGGGATGTTTTCTGAAAAGTTTAGGGACCAGCGGTGTATTTTTGTCAAAGATACATGATATATCTCGAAACCAATTTTATTATGCGTAAAAATAAGGCGGACATGACCGACTCATCTTGTTTCCAGTGTAATTATAAATACACCTCCGTGAATAACATTCATCTCTTTTCATCATCCATCCTGCAATAAAAAAATCGAAAGAACAATTATCTCTCAAGGTTTTTTTTTTTTTATTATTATATCCCTGTAGTTTGTTATGCTGAAATTTTATTTGTATTTGATGTTGTTTAATTTATGTGTATTTGAACCGTAACTATGTGATTCGTTCCAAGCGGTTCTGAATGCTCATATGATATGTGTTATTTGTAACCCGCTGGTATGTTACTTGTTATGTGATTCATGCTGATTTGATTTGAATAGTCTAATGCATGCTCATACGAGATCCATATAATTCATTTCGACATGTTCTCTTTGAACAATTATCACTACTACTAACAGTGAGGAAGCCACGGCCAAATATATACATAGCAATTAACCGATTGAATATCTTTGCTCCAGCGGGATTAGGTGTGTTATTGTTGTTGTTGTAATTAACCTCGTAGCTAGAAAGTAATTTAATTCTAATTGCTACGCAATATAACTTGCACGATAAAACTAGAATGTCTCTTCTATATAACTGTAATTTTGATGCTAAAATTGGATTGGAAAGTAATGAAATACTATATGCTTATATTAATTTGTAGCATCTAGGTGATAATGTTTTTACATACAAATAAAATATAAAAATTGGAAAATTAGAAAGCTGTAAAACAATAAAAACTTTTAGGTTTGATTAAATAAAATGTGAAAATGTTATAATAAAATGTGTGATACAGTCACATGTAATTTTAGATTATCTGTGACTCCGATTCACATATATCACACCATATGATTTATCATTTTTGAGATTTTAGATGGGCCAAAATTCCAACTTGTCTTTCAATGGACTATTGTTCAATTGATACAGTAACATAGAGCATATAGCAACTCTTTAAATGTTGGGACTTGGGGTGGGCCTTGGCCAACCCAACTGCAAACGTAGCTCCGTCTCTGACTACTAAGAATAATGACTCCCAACACTTTGAGTTTAAGAGTTCATTGTTTTTTTTGTATGTGCGCACTGTGTCTCTGGCTCATTTCTTTGCTAGTAAAATGTTTCTAGCTATAAGATTCCCGTTTTGTTCTCACGGTTTGTTATTTGCTAAATGAACGATTTACTCCATCACTTAATGCTGTCGATTTCTTGTTTGTTAAGCAGAACACGAGTTTCACTAATCATATTATATCCACTTCTTCTTTTGATGTCTGAATCGTTTAATGTTGCTTCGTGGTATAATGTGTATTTGATCTCTGTAACTTTGAACTAAGCGGTTCAGCATGGTTTGTTGCAACTTATCATCAAAGTGTGATGTTTTCTCTCTTAAATTTGTGATTTGTTTTAATGAATTATTTACTCCATTCATGATATATATACATATATATTTTACCTGGATCGTTAGATTCTCTGACATGAAACTACATAAATACATTTAACAAGACAAATACTTGTGGTAGATTCAAACTATGTGTAGTTGGAGATTAGGTTATGATTTGTATGTACACTTACTTTTAGAATCCTATGTTGCGTATTTGGGGTCTGTTCTCTTAACCGTAGGTGGGATATATCTTTGTTGGATCCTCATTCCGATCATTACACTGTTTTCTCTAACGACATTTATAGTACAAGTAATGTTCACCGTTTGTATGGCACAAGTGTCGTTAAATTGAGCAGACCACGAATTTATGCTGTATGACAAAACATGTTCAGTTTCCTTTACTTGCTCTAGAATTCCATACACTCGGGATCCTATCCAACTTCTCCTTATCATCTGGTTGTTGTTCGATTTGGATCCTTACTTTCTTCTGCTTTTGCTTTTTCAGATGGGCTTTCCCTTCTTTACACAGGCTGAGTGTTCCGAAACATTTCAGACTTTTGATGGCATGATGGCAGGACTATCATTAGGAAAATGTAGCCCAAATGACATGGTATCAACATCTCAGGGATCTTTGCAGATAGGGTTTTCCTTCTTTACAGAGGCTAAGGGTTCCGAAACACTTCAGACTTTTGATGGCATGATGGCAGGACTATCATTAGGAAAATGTAGCCCAAATGACATGGTATCCTTCTCCAGATCAACATCTCATGGATCTTTTCAGCTGCTGGTCAAGCCCGTCGCTGAAAAGACCTTCTCTCTGACAGTTTCACGGTGCGACTCCTTGCATTGTGTGAAAATCATGATCTGTGACAAGGTAGGTGTTGCCCCCTACAACCAAGGGCTGTTCTTAACTGGAGTCTGGCTCAACGATCACCAGCGTACCCTTTTCGACTACAACATCAATGGGGATTCCGTCCTCTATCTTGTCCCTCGCTTTAGAGGTAAAATGAAGATATACATCGAGACCATCTCTGGAAAGAGGATCCCTTTGCATGCCTATTTCAGTCACTACACCAGGGAAGTGAAAGCCTTTATTCAAGACAAAATAGGTGTTCCCCCAGACCAACAGACGCTGGTCTATGCTGGAAATCAGCTCGAAGACAACCATACCCTTGGTTACTACTACGTCCAGAACAAGTCGACCATCCGTCTTGTGGATGACACATTGATGACACTGCAGATAAGTGTCGTGAATGTTTCCACTGAAAAGACCATCTCTCTTGAAGTTGAAAGCTCCGACACCATCAAGGATGTGAAAGTCAAGATTCAGGACAAGGAAGATATTCCTGCAGACCAGCAGACACTGTTCTTGCCCCAAAAGCAGCTCGAGGACGACTCAACTCTTGCTGACTACTGTATCTGGAATGGATCTACCCTACATCTGGCTCAAACCCTTGGTTAGATATTTATTTTGTCGCACCAGTTAACAACAGTTGTAATGTTTTAAATTATTCTAAACTATGAAGATGATGTTTGTTCCTTCATTCTTCTTTTAATTTATTAGACCAATTGTTTATGTTTATGTTAATAAGTTTATCTATTATGAATGAAATTGAAATTGGAATTGGCTNTTTTTTTGATTTTTTTTTTTTTTTTTTGAATCATATTTGCATGTGTTTTCTGAATAAAGAATATCATGCAGCTTGCTGTGAATGAAAAAGTTCAGGACAAGAAAGCCATCCCTCCCAACCACCAACAGAGGCTGGTCGTTGTTTTGAAGCAGCTGTCTACCGTGGATGCAAATATCGTGTACGAGGATGCCTTTCCACTGAACAAGCAAACACACTTCTTTTCTAGAAAATGGCTCGAGTCTGGACGTACTTGTACGCTAGCAGGATACGGTTCAGAAGGATACCACTCTCTCTACCATGTCCGCGTTTGTCTTGTCTTGTCATTTTGTAGTATGAGGTCTTTCTCTGGATTATGTTGTGTTTCCAATGGATGCTCTTTGTATGTTGTTTAAAGAATCTACCTGGACATGTACACGTGCACGTTGCTGTTAGTGCTTTTCGATTGTTTGTTATGGTTTTCGTTCGTAAAATATATACCGGAAGTAGTTGTCTCTCTTGGAGTTTAAAGGGCTGCTAGCTTCTTAGTACAGATTTGTGCACACCTGTATAAAATGCTAAACATGGGAGAATCCATTTAACACACTCTGTTGGATCACTCTATTGTTCCGGGTCTTGTTTTCTTTAGTATTGGAGTGTGTTACTTGTATTTTGGATCATTTGTGTCCTCTCAACTTATGTTATAGGAGTTGGTTAACTCTGTTACATAAACAAGTTAAATTTAACTTATTTACTATACAAAAGGCCAGCATCAGTTATTCACATGTTATTGTTGTTGTACCAGTATGGAAACATAAAATAATACTCCGTACTAGTAAAAAATATGTGAGGGAAGTGACATTTCATTTGGGTACGATGTGCCCAACATCGTAAGACAAAAAGTCGGTGCAAACCATTAGACTATCATGTTGTTAACACGTGTCATGTTATTAATGGACCATCTTTTTTATGGTTAACTCATCTCATCTTATTTCTTTCGTCCCTTTGATCTCTTTTTCCTCCTACACAGAAAATCAACCAATAATTCAAAAGCAATTCGCTCAGATTTGTTTCACTCTCTAAGGTATTATCATAGTAAATTTTCGTTTCTAGTTATATCATATATTGTGTGTTTGATGTTGATGATGATGATGATCTATGCTTTCCTATCGGTATATTTTTTGAAAGGCAACTGAATTTATTGAAACAACAAAGATACTGAAATATGCACAACTTGAAATCACTTAAGAAATGGAAATTGTGAACTTCAATTGCAACAATATTGTTAATCTATAGAATTTAGAAACAAGATCAACAATGATTGTTATTTGATTATGAGAGGGAAGGGATTACAGAGAGTATTTGTTTACAAATCAAGATGAGAAATGAAATGATTACAATGCAAGTATATAAAGGATAGTTGGGTTGTTTGGGTCGTTTGGGGTTGAACAGACTTTGGCGCCAAAAGTGGTGTTTGACTTTTACGTTGACTTTCCAATTATTGACTTTCTCAATTGACCTGTATCAACTCAATCTCCCTTGAAAAACTGCTTGTCCTCAAGTAGTATTATCAAAGCCTGGAAACCTTGTAATTAAGTCTCCATAGATCTCCCAGGTAGCTTCTTCTTTAGGTTTGTTTGACCACTGCACAAGTACATACATCACTGGTTTGTTGTGTAGTTTCCCAAGTCTCCTTTCCAGTATTGCCATTGGCCTAAACTCGAGCAGACCATCATCTCTTAATTGTGGTAACTCACCCATTTGGTGATCTCTGCCATGACACTTCTTCAACTGTGAGATGTGAAAAACTGGGTGTATTTGACTGTGATCAGGGAGCTTAAGTTTGTAGGCCACTGCACCAATCCTTTCTTCCACCAAAAATGGTCCATAATACTTTGCTGACAACTTGTGATGTTGACCTTGCCTCACAGTAACCTGCCTATGAGGTTGGAGTTTCAAATAGACCCATGAACCAACTTCAAATTATCTGTCTGTTCTATGCTTATTGGCTTGGTTCTGCATATTATCTTGTGATCTTTTCAAATGAAACTTCAACAATTGAACCACTGCTTCCCTAGTTTGCAAAGTTCTGTCCACACTTTCCACTTTACTTTCACCAGGTACATATGGAATGTGAATAGGGGTGTTTGGCAGTATACCACTTCATATGGTGTTGTTTGAATTGAGCTGTGAAAGTTGGTATTGTACCAAAATTCAGCTAATGGTAACCATTTAACCCACTCTTTAGGTCTTTCACCACACATGCACCTGAGATAACATCCAAGACATCTGTTTACTACCTCAGTTTGACTATCAGTCTGAGGATGGTAAGCAGTGGACATTTTAAGCTTGACCTTCAATTCAGTGAACATTGACTTCCAAAAGTTGCTAAGGAAGATCTTGTCTCTGTCACTAACAATAGCTTCTGGTAGCCCATATAGTCTATACACACCATCTAAGAAAACTTGAGCCACCTGACTTGCATTGAAAGGATGTGATAGAACCATAAAGTGAGCATACTTGCTCAATCTATCCAGTATCCACCACCACCATAATGACTAACTTACCATGAGATAGTGGAAGCTTCTCAATAAAATCCATGGATACTTCAGTCCAAATCTTCTCAGGAATGGGTAGTGGTTGAATTAATCCAGGATAAGCACTCAAATCTGGTTTCTGTCTTTGGCACACATCACATTCTCTTACCCATTGTTTCACCATTTTTCTGAGACCCTTCCAACAGAACACAGCACTTAATTTCTTTGTTGTCACATGTACCCCAGAATGGCCACCTATTGCATCACCATGGAAGTGACCAATCAATTGTTTCCTCAAATCTGTATCAGCTCCAACTACATCCTTGCCTTTTCTCTTTAGTATTCCATCCTCCCACACATACTTGTTACCCTTATAGGACTTGTTGATCAAAGACTGAATCAAGTGTTGAACATCAATGTCATTTTGCCAACTCAACTTTACCTTATCCCAAACACCAGTTGCAACACTAGAAACTGCCATTTGCAACAAAGTACCACCATGATCAGTCCTAGATAGAGCATGTGCAACCACATTCTCACAACCCTTCTTGTAAACTATCTCATAATCAAAGCCTAATAGTTTTGGGAGCCACTTAATTTGAAAAGGGGTAGTTAACTTTTGATCCAAGAGAAACTTGAGGCTAAAGTGATCTGTTCTTATTTTGAAATGCCTATCCAAAAGGTATCCTTTCCACTTATCCAAAGCTGCTACCACTGCCAAGAACTCTTTTTCATATGTGGACAAGGCTTGATGTTTAACAAATAAACTTTTGCTCAAGTAAGCCAAAGGATGATTATTCTGACACAACCTAGCACCAATACCATTACAAGAAGCATCAGTCTCAATGACAAATACCTGAGAAAAGTCAGGTAATCCAAGCACTGGTGCCTCAACCATAGCCTGCTTAAATTGCTTGAAAGCTTCTTCTGCCTCAGTGGACCATTTGAAAGCATTTTTTCTAAGTAAAGCTGTCAAAGGTTGACTTATAACAGTATACCTTTTGATAAATCTTCTATAGTATCCAGTCAAACCCAAGAAACCTCTGAGTTGTTTGAGATTCTTAGGACTTGGCCATTTCTGCATTGCATCAATCTTGGTGGGATCAGTGGCAACTCCTTTAGCAGACAGAATATGACCCAAATATTCCACTTGAGGTACAGCAAAGCTACATTTGCTCTTCTTAGCAAACAAATTATTTGCTTTCATGATTTTCAAAACTTGTTGCAGATGAACACAATGTTCTCGTATAGACTTACTGTATACCAATATGTCATCAAAGAATACAAGCACAAACTTCCTAAGAAAAGGTTTGAACATTGTATTCATGAGTGATTGCAATGTTGAGGGAGCATTTGTGAGGCCAAAAGGCATGACCAGGAATTCATAGTGACCTTCATGGGTTCTAAATGCAGTCTTACAAATGTCAGCCTATTTCATTCTGATTTGATGATAACCACTTCTCAAATCCAGCTTAGTGAACACTGCAGCTCCACATAATTCATCAATCAACTCTTCTATAACTGGGATAGGAAATTTATCTTTGACTGTATGCTTATTCAACTCCCTATAGTCAACACACATCCTCCATGTTCCATATTTTTTCTTTACCATCACTATAGGAGAAGAGAAGGGACTTTGACTAGGCCTTATCACCCCTGATTCAAGCAATTCTTTGACCATTGCCTCAATAGCATCTTTCTGGTTAGGGGGATGTTTGTAAGGTCTAACATTTATTGGTGGAGTGTTTGGAACAAGGGGTATTTGATGATCATGAGACCTCCTTGGTGGTAACTCAGTAGGCACAGTAAACATACTTTCATATTGACTCAAAATTGCTTCCACCTTCTCATTCACAGGTTTCTGCACATCCATCTTACAAAAGGAGAATGGATATACACATAGGGCCATAGAAAACAACTCTGCTTGTTTTAACTCCCCACATTTCACCACTTGTTTGCCCTGCATCCAGTGAATTGCAGAGTGTTGTGTACCCCTCAACACTATCTTTCTGCCATTGTATCTAAACGTCATGATAAGTTCATTGAAATTCCACAAAATGGAGCCCAAAGTAGCTAACCATTGGATTCCAAGAACCATTTCACACCCACCCAATAGTAACAACATCACATCACTAGTGAAAAATTGACCCTGAAAAGTCCACTTAAACTGTTTCACCTCATATGTACTCATCATATCTTGTCCATTTGCCATAGACACTTTGAGAGGATTAGTTTTTATCAACTTACAACCCATGTTTCTAGCAGTACTCTCATCTTAAAAGTTGTGAGTACTTCGTGAGTCCACTAGGGTATGCAAAGTTTTCTTTCCTACCACACCTTTAACTCTCATAGTTTAGTAAGAATTAACCCCAGATAGAGCATTCAGAGAGATTTGTGGGTTAGTATCATCAACCTTCCATTCATTTTCCACCCATTCTTCATCCAAACTCTCCTTCTCTTCAACTTTCTGACTACACTCTTCCCAAACTTCATCTTTGCCATCATCCAAACAGTCTTTATCACTATCACAAATGACTTCTAAAGAGTGTAATTGACCACTATATTTGTGGCCAGGCACATACCTCTGGTCACAATAAAAACATTGATGTTTTGCCCTCTTTTCTTCCAATTCCTTTTGAGTCAATTGTTTTCTAATTGGCATATTACTGTAATTAGCAGTTCTAGGAGCAGGCAAAGCCAAATTGTTAACAGGTTTTGGTAAAATACCAGCATTCCTATTCCCATAACCAATGTTTGCAGGCTTATGAAATGATGGTTGAGAGTTGTACCTTGGTTTCATCACAGCATTTGTGGCCTCTTGCATTCTTGCCATACAAAATGCATTGAGTCAAGTTAGTCAAATTGAACATCCTTATGGGCATAAAGATTTCATCCTTTAACCCACCCAAGAACATGCTAACTGTGTAACCCTCAGGCAAATCTACCTTACTCAACAACCTCTCAAATGAATCTTGATAGGCTTGAACACTACCAACCTGCTTCAAATTCTTCAATTCCACCATAAGATCTTCATAAGCTGCCCCAAATCTCTTGAAAACTTCTTGTTCATACAGATTCCAAGGACTTGCTTCACCAAATCTCTTAATAAATTGTTCATGCCAAAGGAGTGCTTTGTCATACACATGCATTGCAACCATCTCCACCTTCATCTCTTCAGGAACATTATCAATTCTAAAGAACTGTCTGCATCTAAAGATCCACCCCTTCACATCATTACCATCAAATTTTGGGAACTCAATCTCGGACATTCTCCCATACTGCATCATCTGTGGACCACCATTCTGATCACCATGACTGCCACCATTTCTTTGATTGTGCCCACCACCATGACTTGTTCCTTCCCCACTTCTTGATCTTGCCAACTCTTGTTGAAACACATTTTGTTGTTGCAAGATATCAGCTAATCTTTGATTGATTCCATCAAGAACGGAAGTCAACCCATTAACTGTTTCATTCAAAGATTCCATAGTTGGAACTGCATTTGTTTGATTTCTTGTATTCACCATCATTTCAGTATTGTTAGAACTCATCAACTATGGCTAACAACTACTGAAACTTGCTCTGATCACCCAAATCAATTGCTTCTGATCAGCCTATTCGAAGCTAGAGAAATTAACCACTAATGGGCTAGCCTCGTGACCGTACAATTATTTGGCACTGATCTAATGTAATAGAGCAAGTGAAACCAGTGGTGACTGATTTCGTTACTGGAAAATCCTGTTTTGTCACTGGAATTTGACCGGAGAAGACAACCGGAAAATCAAGAATATCATTGTAATATTCTTGAATAAGATGCCAAGAAACGGCTCTTGATACCAATTGAAATATGCACAAATTGAAATCACGTAAGAAATGGAAATTGTGAACTTCAATTGCAACAATATTGCTAATCTATAGAATTTAATAACAAGATCAACAATGATTGTTATTTGATTATGAGAGGGAAAGGATTACAGAGAGTATTTGTTTACAAATCAAGATGAGAAATGAAATGATTACAATGCAATTATATAAAGGATAGTTGGGTTGTTTGGGTCGTTTGGGGTTGAACAGACTTTGGCGCCAAAAGTGGTGTTTGACTTTTATGTTGACTTTCCAATTGTTGACTTTCGCAATTGAACTGTATCAGATACAAAGATACTTGTTTTGGGGATTATGTTGATTTGAATAGTCTAATGCTGATATATATGAGATCCATAGCTCTGCGATCGATTTGTTATAAGCGGTTCTGAATCGTTTGATGCTTACTAATGATCTGCTTAGATCTTCAATATTCAAAAGTTTTGAAGAGCTGATTTTTTATGTTTCTCAACTTGGATCATATCGATCTCTTGTTTTGTAGCGAAACTAAAAGTACGAGTAATATACACAACAAGACCGTTTATGTCGTTAGTTGAGCAGAAGACGAGTATATGTTATATGCCAAACTACACTAAGTTTGAAACACTTCATCTTTTGATCATTGTTTATTTACTATAGAATTCCATAGTCCATACACATAGGATCATATTTGATTGTTGTCTGGTCGTAGTAGAATTTTTGCTAATGGATTCAGATCGATCTTTACTTTCCTTCGGCTTTTGCTGTTTACAGATGGATGTTCCCGTTAAGACACCTTATGGTAAGATCATCATTACGGGGGTTAAGGATTCAGATACATTTGAGCTGGTGATTGTAACCTGAATGATACGTTTTCCTTGTACAGACCCGCACATGTCAGTCATTGGTGCAGCTACTCCTCTCGTTCTGTCTGACCAAAGAATACCATGTAGCTAGCTTGACATGAAGGAAAAAAGACCCAGGACAAGAAAAGCCATCCCACAATACCAAAAGAGGCTCGTCGCTGCTGGGAAGCAGCAGCTTATCATGATTATATTGGTAGCCATCCCGCTTGACATGGCTTGATGCTGGACATACTCTCACGTTAGCAGGATACCATTCAGAAGGAATCCACCCTCCACCATGTCCCCTTTCGATAATTGAAGCTTATGTCATTTCTTCTCATTTTGTATGGGAACTTTCTCTGGGTATTTTGGCAAGATCCGCAGGTTTCACTTTAGACACAAAATACAACTTTGCGTTGTTTTTCCGGTAAATGTCTTTGCTGTAAGCCTTTGTTTGTTTCATAATGGCCAGAATAAACTATTAAACGTATAATGGGAGCTAGTAGTTGTTGTCTTATAGTTTAGAGGTTTTGTGCATGCTTGTATAAGAAATAAGGTCAATTTTTTTTTAAAAAAAATATACTAAAATCTTAACTTTTTCAATGAGCCATGGGCGGTACGGTACCGGCCCCCATACTTATACTACACACATCCGTCCCTGCCCGTAGATGTATAAGCTTATTAGAATCGGGTTTAAAAAATCACAATCGAGTTATTCGGGTTAACTCGAACTCTTATTAGGATCGGGTTTCGGGGTGAGAGTTTATGGCTTACTCGGGTAACCTGAATAACCGACGTAAGGGATTGTTTATTTATTTTATTTTTTTTTTAATGTTGTTTCAGATATTTTCTTTGTTTTTTATAAAGTTTACCTTACATGGTATATATAGAATACGCCGAACATCAAACTGATTTATCTATAAACTTGATAGTTCAGTCAGTCCAATCGACAGGATTGGTCTCACAAGTCGTTGGGTTTTACACAATTTTCAATAGTTTCTTTTATTATATAAAAGATGCGCAATATACTAAATACTAAACATACAACAAAATAGTTTTTTAATATATCTTTCAGTTTTGCTTATTTAATGCTTGAAGCTAAAATTTAATTACTTACAATTTTTTTTAACTTAATTACTTACAATTACATATTTTTATGTTTTGTATTTTGTTGTTTAGTTCATATTATCTATTTAATTACTAAGTAATAATTATCTAATGCATAGTTATTTGATATTTTATTATGTAATAAATAAAGGTAAAATTCCCTTAATGTAATCATTAGCTACTAAATATTTGTATATTTATAAGTTTATCTTACTTTTGTTTGGTGTAACATTAAAAAAATATAAAAGTATAATGATATGTTTTTTTTGCTAACTAGAAATACTTAGACAAAAAATAAGAAATAAAGCATAAAAAAATAAAAAGAACAAGAAAAATTGAAATATAAGAGGGAGATAGCTAGTAGACTTATACCACATTGTTTGAAGAAGAAAAACTTTATACAAGCAAATCCCCCATCATATTTTGAAAATTAGTTAACCTTTAAATGTTATTAAACATTGATTTTGTGTTCCTTAACAAGCTTTGTCATTAATATATTGATTTTATTCAGATTTCATTTTATCTTTGTTTTATTTACTTTTTATTTCAAATCTTTAATCATATGGATTTAAATCGCAATTGTCGTTACTTATTTTGCTTTCAATCAATCAAGTTCATTCGCTCTAGCGAATGATCCAGTCTTACCGAGTCTATACTATACACGATCAGGTACACTGCACGAGAGCGTTGTAATTTCTTGTTAGACATTGTTTTATAAATTTAAAACAAGATTTCACACGTCACACACACAAACCTAAATGCATCCCTATAAATACACATGCATTTCGTGAGAAATTACCAGGTTATCTTCTCCACATTCAACACACACTAAACCCTAGTCGTATGTGAGAATTACCCCAGCTTTAGATATGCGCTCTTATCTCGGGGTTCTTACCACTCAAGGGAAACCGACGTACTATTAGCCACATCCCACGCCATCGATTTACCCTAATCCTTGCTTTACGTACCATGCGTAAACAAACATCTATGCTCCTCGCATATTAGGTGATCTTATATTTGGTCGATCATCCTTGAAATCTTGCATTGGTAAACTAATAGTTGGTTGATCTTTACTGACCAGGTATAAGCAAGAGTGAAGAGCCTACTCGAGACAAAATGCAGGGTTTTGGGAGGGCATCATGGACCAATGTCATTCTTATAAAACCACATATACACTAGATGAAAATGATTTTCTGTGATAAAGAGGAAATCTGACCACTAGCTAGAAGTGCTTATTAACCTGTACTCGTATTCATGTATGAGGCAATTAATGTCAATTTATTTACTTTCATTTCTGTTGGTTGCAATTTGATAATTGTTATGACAACAGCCATTTTTTGATTCTTTATATTAACTTATTAAGCATTTTGTTGTTAGGTCTTGTCCTGGTTTAGCTCTTTTTTTTGTCAGTCCAATTACTTCAAGTTTTATGAGGCAGATGGCAACGGGGAATACTTGGGATCACAATCCTCATCCCGGACCTATCCGCATGGGGAATGATTTACGTTGTTGGAAAAGATGTAGTTGGTGCTTATACTTTTTAAAGTATTCGGTCACTTGAATTATATATCATCTATATCTCTATCACTATCTCTACCATCTATAAAACATTTAGGACTTTTATTTTTAGAATTCTTAAAATTTTTAAACTTACACGCTTGCTATTATTAGTTCGTTTTTCATAAAAACAAGACAGAAATACACCGTTGGTCCCTAAACTTTCCAGAAAGCATCGCCAGGGCTCCAAACTTGGGAAAATCGTCGTCGTGAGTCCAAAAGTTGGGTTTTTGAGGCCGATTGCGTCCCTTGGCCGTTAATGCTCATGTCAACATTCGTTTTGCGTTATATTTTCAAGGTCATATTTGCCCAACCACATTTTAGCTATATGTTAACCCAAGCCAAACCCGACACTCAACTTGAAGGACCAACTGTGTAGTAATATATTGTTAACTTTGTCAGTTGACCGTATTTTCTCTAATAAAGTCAACATATACCAAAAAATTATTTACCAAACTGTATTGTTTTAGTCTTCTAAAACATCCTTTGTTTGCATTTGTAGTTTTGATTTTGCTGTTTACAAATTTCCGTTTGCAATTGCATGTGCAGTTTAGTGGAGTGTTTGGAATAACCCAATTTGACTTATAAAGTCAACACATACAAAAAAAGTAGCAACCATATTGCATTGTTATAACATATGAACTACATCATATCAGTTAAGTTACATTTAGACTAAAAAAACAACATAGCATTTCCTGACGCGATTCACTTGGTTAATTGACTAGCAGGAATCAGTTGCGTTATGACTTACAGGTTCTTCACTTGTTGTTTGACTTGGGCGTACTCCACTTGGTCTTTGAGTTGCAGGTGGTTCACTTTCTTCATCACCACTATCACTGGCTTGGGGAGACCTACAATCTTGAATTTCATCAGGTCTTGTTATAGTCCCACTTTCACCCCCTATGACCAATGAACCACCAACTCTAGTAGATGTAGAAATATGTAGGCCCACTACATATCCACCACTATCTGTTATAGTTTTGTTTCCCCTTGTAACAACACCTCTAGTAGTATAAGATGTGTTTCCCCTACTGTCAAGGCACATTGGACAAACATACCACTTGAAATCTCTATAAGGTGGACGCCTTGCAGAAAAATGCAATCCAGCCCTGTTTTCACTTTCTACCCAACAGTCAAGGCATACTATTTGACAACCATTTTTTGCATCATTGTGTAATAATTTGGTGTGATAAATAATTAATGAAATGTGAGGTAAAAAAGGGTATTATGATGTACAATGTGGTAGTTGAACAAGTAGATAGGAGTAAAGACAACATAAATGTTTAAAATGGATCAAAACCATTGAGGATTTGAAATTATGACTATTACATCTTTGGACAACCACCATGGTTTCCAAATATAACATTGGTACAAACCTACCAACAGCATTTTAGGCACATTATTTTCGAAGAAACATTATGAAATCTACATCCAGTCCATATCCTATCCAATAATCTGCCTCTTCCCTTGCTTCCATTTCTGCTTCTGTTCTAGCTCTTTCATCTTCAAATTTTTTGAACATTCTTTCCTCTTCCAAAAACTTCTGGAATGCTTCTTCATCCAACCTTTCTTGCTCTTCTTCTTGATCCAACCTTCTTTGCTCATCTTCTTCAACAAAAAGAGCTTCAAGAACCTCTTGTTCCATAGTCTGCCTTATCTCCTCTACATCCATCCACTGCAAAAAGTAATAGATGCGTACATCAACTTCAATGTACACACACAAGAACCAATGTCATTCATATGATAAATATATGCATACTTGTTGCCTTTTGCCATCACGATGCCTTTTTCTTCCACGTATGGAACTTGTTCCTTGTGACACTTACTCTTATTATGTCCAATAGTATGAAAATTAGAGCATTTGATCCGTTTACGTGATCTAGATTTACCCATTGATAAGCAATTTCAGTGAAAAAAGGACTCTAGTGTTTTTGAATTTGAATTTGGGGATAATTGTGGTCAAATAACACTTGTAAGAATAAATGCATTCCAACACTTTATGCAACCGTGTCCAAATGATATGGGACGAAAACCTTAACCAAATATATTACACTGTTTATGCAAGGACCAAACATCTAACAACAATGAATATAATCAAAAGAATCACAAAACAATCAAAAAGGAAAAACACATAAACACAATCACAAGAATATAAAACATAGATTCATTGGTTGCAAAATAAAACGGTGCATAAGTATATATCATTCCCAAAAGATACCATTAAAAGGCCCAAAATACAACCATTTATCACATAGTCCTAAGAACATCCACGGAATTGTTCCTATCAATGACTTGAGAATAAGTTTCAAACATCAACTTCTTAAATTCCAACAGCTTAATCACATCACAGGTTTGAACCTGATTAAGATGCTCCAGAATTTGTACGACATCACCGTTGGACGATATCCTTCAAGTTCAGTTATGAACGCTTGTTGTTAGTTTGTAATCTCAAGCAACTCAAGAAATGACTTTTTTGGACCGGAGGCAACTTAAAGTCCTTGTCATTTTCCCTTTGGAAGTAAACTACCAATGAATCAAAAAAGTAGTGAGAATTAGCAGCGGCGGTAAGTTCATCAAGACGTTAGAAACGGGCCATTATTCTTTGGTGTATATAGACGGTTTTTTTTGGACAAATATTTATTTGTGGGTGGGTATGCAAATGATCTAGGGTATGCACCCTTAAATAGCAAAGACACAGAGACCTTACAAATTCAGGGACCAAATGTGAAATAAAACAATTATAAAGAGTAAAGTTATTAAATGGCGGGAATTTTAAGTATAAAAACGGCAAGATTGTGACAACGTTAGTGATCAAGTGTGAAATTTTCAAAGCTTCCCCAGTATGATTAACTTATTTTTGGGCGCGACCCAATAAACCCAACCCACTAAACCGTCAAAAGTTCAAAATACCCGATTCACACGAAACCAAAGTCATTCCACACAGTCAGTGAAACACACACCAACTCATTGCCCACCTCATTCGCAATATGGACAGGAGCATATTTGTGACAACGTTTAAGGATACAGAACCTGAAGAAGATGGAGAAGTGTTGTTCAGAATTCACATAAACGGGTTATTTGAATATGCCCCACTCAGTTTTGAAGGAGGATCCCTTATTAATGTTAGTGCCTTTAGCTATGATAGGGATATCTTTAGTTCAACGCTAGATACTCTATTATCAAAGATTAAGGAACCAAAATGGGCGCTGTTTTTCTATGATCCAAAAAAATCCCTAGAAAATGGTTTGCAATTGGTTAATAGGGATGATGATGTTCTTAAGCTGTATGAGTTGGTTGAAACACATGAGTCAGTTGATATCTTTGTTGCTCATAAGCCCCAAATGTTAGCAGAATTTTACTTGAAAAACATTGGTTTTGAGGTTGTGGGTTGGGTAGAGGAAGATGCTAACTTTCGAATGTCAAGCGGAAGACCTTTTAGGACTCGACATAAATGGAAGGGGATAGATAAGAACAAAATGCAGGCGAGTGTAACCAAAATGCAAACAGGGCAAGGTGGTGTTGTTATCAAAGAGGGAAAAAGTGTTTTTCATGACAAAAGGGGAAAAAATAAGGGAAAAGGAAAGTTGCTTCAGGAAGAGGAAGTTTTGCAATAGCAAAAGGGCGAGGAAGTTGTAAAAACTTATAATCGAGGTTTTGATGGGAAGGGGAAGGCTATAATGATTGAGTTTCCTGGTTTTGATGGTGAAAATATGGCTGCTGGTGATGGTGTTGAAAACAGTGTTGGTGGTCTTGTGCCTAGTGGTGTTAAAAAAACCTTTTAGAAGCAGTGAAAGGATTACCAACTGCGTACTTGCCCTTTTTTCCAACAAGCAATTCCTAGGTAAGGTTTCAATGTTGAATTGCATGACTTGGGTTTTGTATTTTGTAACTGAAATTATAGCTTATCTAACTTGAATATTTGGTATTTGGATACTTGTTTTTCCAGGCACCAAAGCAGTTTGATCATCAGTATAAGGTTCAATGTTTTGTTTGTTAATCATCCAGTTTCAGTATGTAGATCGTTAAAAGGTTCATCAGGTGAAGGTTGTTCAATGGAAGTTGNGTTGGCGGGTTTGGATGCGGGTTTGGGTATTGATATAATTTTTTAGCCGGGTACGGGTTCGGGTACGGGTTCTGGTAATACCCGTCCGATTACCCGTACCCGTACCCGTATCCGTTTACCCGAATCTATACCCGATTTATTGTTATTATAATTAACTAGAATATATATACATTATATATAATTTCTTCCATTATATTTTTTTATATACATATCTCTATTAGATAACATATTTTATTATGTACATGAATTATTTAAAAGCTTTAAATCGTTTGATACGATATTCATTTTCTTTAACTTTAAAAGAAATGAATATTTTAGGGTGTTTTCCTCTATTTTTTCGGTAGATTTTAGTGTGACTTAATATTAATACCGCCATTTTGTCCATATAATATTCAAATGGGGATAACCGAAACCCGCGGGGAAACCCGAAAAACCGATGGATAATATTATTCGGGTACCCGGCGGGTAATGGGGCGGATACGGGTTTGAATATTATAAACGGGTCCGGGTACGGGTACACTAAAACCCGCCCCGAACCCGACCCGTTGCCATCCCTATTTGTGACAACGTTTAAGGATACAGAACCTGAAGAAGATGGAGAAGTGTTGTTCAGAATTCACATAAACGGGTTATTTGAATATGCCCTTTGAAAGAGGATCCCTTATTAATGTTAGTGCTTTTAGCTATGATAGGGATATCTTTAGTTCAACGCTAGATACTTTATTATCAAAGATTAAGGAACCAAAATGGGCGCTGTTTTTCTATGATCCAAAAAAATCCCTAGAAAATGGTTTGCAATTGGTTAATAGGGATGATGATGTTCTTAAGCTGTATGAGTTGGTTGAAACACATGAGTCAGTTGATATCTTTGTTGCTCATAAGCCCCAAATGTTAGCAGAATTTTACTTGAAAAACATTGGTTTTGAGGTTGTGGGTTGGGTAGAGGAAGATGCTAACTTTCGAATGTCAAGCGGAAGACCTTTTAGGACTCGACATAAATGGAAGGGGATAGATAAGAACAAAATGCAGGCGAGTGTAACCAAAATGCAAACAGGGCAAGGTGATGTTGTTATCAAAGAGGGAAAAAGTGTTTTTCATGACAAAAGGGGAAAAATAAGGGAAAAGGAAAGTTGCTTCAGGAAGAGGAAGTTTTGCAATAGCAAAAGGGCGAGGAAGTTTTAAAAACTTATAATCGAGGTTTTGATGGGAAGGGGAAGGCTATAATGATTGAGTTTCCTGGTTTTGATGGTGAAAATATGGCTGCTGGTGATGGTGTTGAAAACAGTGTTGGTGGTCTTGTGCCTAGTGGAGTTAAAAAAAACCTTTTAGAAGCAGTGAAAGGATTACCAACTGCGTACTTGCCCTTTTTTCCAACAAGCAATTCCTAGGTAAGGTTTCAATGTTGAATTGCATGACTTGGGTTTTGTATTTTGTAACTGAAATTATGGCTTATCTAACTTGAATATTTGGTATTTGGATACTTGTTTTTCCAGGCACCAAAGCAGTTTGATCATCAGTGTAAGGTTCAATGTTTTGTTTGTTAATCATCCAGTTTCAGTATGTAGATCGTTAAAAGGTTCATCAGGTGAAGGTTGTTCAATGGAAGCTGCATCATCTTTTCCATTTTTGTGAATTATCTAGTAGAACCTTGTATCAGACAATGAATCTATATTTTAAGTCATTTTCATGTTGTATCATACACTGTTTCCCCAGTTGACTACTATAAGTCAACTTGCTAAATGGTTGGTTATGTTACAATTTTTTTTTGTCTTATATGTTATATTCTATGTGTACATATTAGTTTGTCAGTTGACCTTTATAAAGTCAAACTAACCAAATGCTAAATGTCATGGTATAGTCACCACAAGCGATCACACCTTTGTATCAGCAAAACCAAACATAGTGGGCACTTAACTTCTGATGCATGGAACATATATGCAAACCATACCCAGTAATTGTAAAAGGTTACATGTGTTCAAAATGCAAATGATTTAAATATGTTGACATGTAATTCCAAAATGCAACTGCTAATCCAAACACCTACTATATTCCAAAAGAAAAATCGTTTAGTTACTTAGACATCTATTAGTCAAACTGCCAAATTGACTTGTAAAAGTCAAAGTAACCAATGACCAACAAGAAGCAAACTTTTGATTGCCAAACACTATCATGTTCAGTAACAACCCAAATTTTTATTGATCGGTTTCATGTTGACAACCATTACAAATTTCCTATCATCTAAACATACAATTAGCTAGAACCACAACTTTTAATGTCATCCCGTTCCTTCCTTCCCTTTAGAACTTTATACACAGCTTCAAGATTCTTAATCCTTGTTTCCAAATCAGAAACCTTTGATAACCCGATGTCGGAAGCCTCTTCCTTCTCCTTCTTAACACCCAGATGGTCTTCATTGGAGCAATCCTCTTTCCTCAACCCACTGTACAAAGCCTTCCCCTTATCGTTTTGTGTCATTGTTAGTGAGTTAGGTTGAATGTGTGTTGCTGGTAATTAGGGTTTTATAGAATTTAAGCAAGAGGGAAACAATAATACAGAACAACTTTGGGTTAGATTTAACTAACATATAGTTAAAATGTGGTTGGACTATTATGCCCTTGAAAATATAACGCAAAACGGACGTTGACCTGAGCATTAACGGTCAAGGGACGCAATCGGCCTAAAAAACCCAACTTTGGACTCACGGCGACAATTTTCCCAAGTTTGGGGCCCTGGTGATGCTTTTTGGCAAGTTTAGGGACTAACGGTGTATTTTTGTCTAAAATCAATAAATATATAATTTAATACAATTAATAATTATTTGTTATAACTATTAATTATTTGTAACTGTAGATATTAATTTGAACATTAAGACTTAAGTTAAAACAATACTAGCAGGGTACACGCACGTTGCGGCGGCGGGTACCCTGAAATAAAATTTTCCGGTGAATCATGTATTTTAGCTTATTGCGCTCTTCTTGACAATAAGTTTACTGATATCAAGAATTTCAGGTGACGTATTTTAACTCCTTAACTAAGGAACTTATTTCGTCTTTTTGGGTCTTTTTTTAAAGCGATTCGTATAACATGAGTCTGTTTGGCTCAAGCCCGTTTGGCTCGTGGCCGTTCGGGCTCGAGCCCATTCTTGTTCATCTAGGGGAATGGTAACACATTTGTTTTTTGGGTTGTACAATATGCTTGATAATTTGTATTTCTTGTTTAAGGAGTGTTTTAACAACTGCATTAATTGCATTTATTGACCAGTTAATTAATTGATTACATTAAATATGTTGGCTACATTAATAGCATTAAAGTGGTGTTTTGTCTTTGTAATATGTGCATTAAAGTAGTGTACATTATGCTTCTTGTCTTGTAAATCTGAAACTTAAGAGTGAGTATGTGCATTAAAGTGGTGTAAATTATGCTTCTTGTCTTGTACGTCTTAAAATTAAGAGTGAGGTGCCTTCGTTTATTATATGTAATACAGATATAGATAAATGCAAATTTGTAACTATACAAGTCTATAGTAATTATTATTGAGTTCTAATCACACATATGTTTAATGATCATTCAATCACTAAAATTTAATTAGTTACTAAATATTTATATAATTATCAGTACAATAATGTTCTACAAAAGGTGAAGATTGGTGGATCACCCTGGTCTCATGCATCCTAAGGATGCCAACCAGACCCACCCCAAGGACCCGGCCCCAGGCAATGAGCACCTGTCCCAGTGACTTTACTTATCAGGAGGTGGGCTATGAACCCTGACCATTTTCTACAAGAGGCCCCTCGCTGACCAGTCAATCTGAGCATTTGCGGTGGGGGGGGGGGGGGTGGTATCAAATGGCCTTTAGTGCCAAGGAAGAGGTTTGAACCCGGGTCTATTAACTCGGGCCCAAACACCCTTACCATTGGACTAAAGCTTCAAATGATATCAGTACAATAATGTTAAACTAAAAGGATTTGAAAATTTGCAACTTATTATCTCCTGGACGGTTTTACGGACGACCTTACATAGCCATGTTTATAGTATAAACATTAAACATGGTGGATTAATAAGTTTCACGTAATTATGAGACACAATTACTATGGCTTGTGATTTTAATATATAGTTCGTATCGAGTTACATCTCATTTTTTATTAAAGAATTGCATATCTTTTTCTTTATGACGAGTTGCATTCAAGTATATTCATTCACTCGTACATCATAAATAGACGACACATGAATATCTCTTTTATAGCTGCAAATTTAGGGGGTGGCAATTCTCGACACGACACGATAAACGACACGAACCCGACACAAAGTTAAACATGTTTGGGTTGAGGATAACCAGGTTTGGGACAAAAACAGGTCAACCTGTCTAACCCGTTTAATAAACGGGTCGTGTTTGGGTTGAGCAAGTGTTAAACAGGTCAACACGTGAACCCGTTTAAGTATTATAAGCCTCTAAAAATAAAATATATAACTTGGTTTTAATGTTGGATATGGATTAAATGTATTTTGTATGTTCTTAATATGAGTGAATTATGATTAAAACTAAGATTTTATTGAAATTACGCTTATAACTTATAACTCAGATATCATTGAAATTGTCGTATAGTTATCTGTATGTTATTTTTATCATATATTAGATCCTTGTATCATTTTTGCATTTAAGCTAGTTAAATCAACAAACCACCAATCTTATTCACTGCTTGTCATATTTGCTTAAACAGGTTAAACGGGTCAACAAACGGGTTACACATGTTATGCAGGTTTGGGTTAAGGTTGAGCTTCTTGACACGATTAATTGTTTGGGTTGAGGTTATTTCAACCCGCCAACCCGCTAACCCGAATAGGTCAACACGAACACGACTCGATTGCCACCCTACCTGCAATCAACAATCATCAATGCCTAACATATTAGCATCAATTATTCTTGCTTTATGTCTGCCGTCACCACAACATTGTGTGAGTACCATGCCATATAAACAACCGCATGTACATGTAAATCTAGTATAGTGTATACAGATACTCGGCTGCCAATGACCCGACTCAATATTCCCAATGAATTCTACAAGCTAGCCCCAAGCAAAGACCTTCCAATTCTAACTTATCAATCATCTCTACTGCCTCATTTATCAGCCCAGCTCGACCAAGAAGATCAACCATACATGCAAAGTGCATTTGTGTTGGTTCAATCTTCTGTTCCTTCATTTCTTCGAATTCTTTTATCTATATCAACTAATCCGTGACTACATATGGATAAAACTGCTATATAATTAATCAAGTCACGTTTCACATGACCATCTTTCATCGCTTCAAATAGACTAACGGCAGTGTTGAGTTCGCCCCGCATCCCATACCCCATAATGATTGTGTTCCATGAGGCTATATCCTTGTTGCATATAATCAAACACTAGTTTAGCAAGATCCATACATCCACATTTGGTCTAAGGATCCCAGATGGAATTTGAAACAATGAGATGATTATCACTAAAGGTTCTTACACAAACCCAATGAATCTCTCTACCTTTCTTGATTTCTTACATATTAGTACAAGCAGAAAGTGTGCCAGAAAATGAGATAGTGTCGGGTTTCAGTCCTTTTAACAGCAAAAATGAGATACTCCGTAGGACACGTTGAGAACGCTGTGTGCAAGACCTAGATGACGCATTTTGCATACATGTCTATAAGTGCATTAGAGACGTATAATTGAAAAGAATAACCACCTCTACCCGTCAACTCAAGGATTCCCTTGTTGAATCGGGTCCCCGTCAATCAGGAATATTGGGTCCGATAACTTGGTGGAGGTGGGGGGTGGGGTTCTTATCATGATGCAAATGGTAAAGTGAATCTGATTCAAAGAAATTTACAGACAACAGTAAGAGGGCAGCGTATCCTACGCCAAGAGAGGCACTCTACGGTAAGCATAGCCCCGGTTATAATCGTATGTCAAAATAACCATTAGCTCCAACTGTATATTCTAGAAGTTGAACTTTCACATATATCTATCTGATGTCCCGCTTGAAGATAATACGTGACCCACATTCTCCCATTCATTAGTAAATATGGCATTGCTTGACACGAGCAGAAATATTCTCATCATAACTTTATGAATCACAATGTCCCCAAGCCAACAAAGCAAATAATAGAATAAATAAAGAGAAAATGCAAAAAGCAAAGACACGGGCATCGTCAAAAAACAAGAAACCATAACCCTTCATTCTCCATAGTAACTTATAAACAAAGAACATATTATAACGTTAATAGGACACTGTTTCATGGTAAAGTTTCGATGAGCAGCCTATCAAGGAAAAACCGACAAAAAACGTCCCCTCTATAATCAAAAGACCTAATATTTATTTACCAAGATAATAGTCGCCATTTTCAAACAGCTCCCATCCATCATCCACCATCTGCACCTTACGACCATCAACTGGGTTTTCTCCTCCATATGCATAATTATAAGGGAGGTAGACGCTTTCTATTGGAGACTTGGGTGATTCTGCTGCTTCCGACCTTGAACTCCTACCAAGAAATCCATAAGAATCATTCAGTTCTGCACTCTTCTTCGGGGATTCATAAGTCTCTGGCTCGTGCTCAGGAGATGAAATGGTAGTACTTCTGAAAGAACCTGATGAGGCTAAGACTGATGATGTTTGGCTTGAAGATAATGAGCGGGATAAAGGGATCCTCTTGTCAAACTTCTCTTTCAGCAGCAAGACATCTTGGCATTTAACTGATATTTCTCCTCTGCAAAATTGTGTAAAACAAAACGTTCAGGTTTTTTATTTTTTATATCTACAGATAGCAATAATCATATACATTTATAACAAATTTTGATATAAATTTACGGGGTTTTTGCATATATATCCTTCCGAAAATGCATAATTGCATATATATCCAAAGCATGCATAAAAACCATTGTACTATGCGCACCAAAAACTTATACAAAGGATATGGTATGCAATTATTCACTTTGGGAGGGATATATATGCAATTTTGCCTAAATTTACGAATGACTTGGACACCTTTATAAAAAGGGTTGTAAAGGATTAGACGAGACACAGACACCGACAGTGCAACTTTAATGCATAAAACCTCATAAATTATTTACTCAAAAGGTTAAACAAAACTTTGAGACAAAATGTGCTCAGGACCGAAACCCAAACAGACCATTTCAAAGTTTAAACCCAAACAAATAACAACCTGAACTGATCCCATTTGGGCCTAACATAGACCCGTTTTGCCACCTCTAGGAATATACAGAATAGATTCATAGAAGCCTTACTGTAAAATATCAATTGCACGGCCCCGATCCATGAGAAATTCTTGAAACTGTAACACAGAAAGAAAATGTCATAATCTGGAATGATAGTATCATTTTTAGTGCTATCGGGCCTAATAGAGGTTTAAAATCAGCTACCTTAGAATTCTCCTCGGCTTCAAGCTTTAGCCTCTTGGACTCTTCAACCACCTTTTCCATTTGGTTCTCCTGGAACGACAGTGCTTCTCTAGCAGATTTTTCTTTTTCAAGCTTTTCTTGCTCTGCTTGACTGATTATCTCCATAGCTGAGGCCAATCTTAACTCTAAAGCTTTACGCATCTAAACAAGAAAAACTTGATGAACTAAGCATCGTATGACAACTGTATGTTTTATAATTCTACTAAGATATACACAGAATAAATACCATTAACACGATGAACACGTTCTTATATGCAACTATACACATTGTTAAAGTTTTATACTTCTAAGGTTCAAAACACGCTACTTTTTTGATCAAGCTTAGAACAGGTCTATACGACATAACTTCAATCATCCCATTATGAACCTTAACAAAAATAAAGGTTAAAAATGGTAAATTTTTTATTAACTTTTGATATTAAAGTACATCATTTTTTGTCCAGAAATTTATATTATTTATAAATGTAGCATGTCAAATAATTATATATAATGTTACCTTATTTTGACAATACAAGACTTTTTAACTGAACAAAACCCAAATCAACCCATTCATAAGTAAAATGGGTAAATGGGTTAAACTAATACCTCATCAAGAATTGCAAGCGATCTGTTTCTCTCATCTGAAATAGTAAACAAGCGAAGCTGAAGCTCCTTCAACTCAGTCGCTAAAATGGCCTTCTCTGCGCATACTTCTCCAGCATGCTGCAAAAATACCAAAAAGTTTAGCAAATACACGAACAATTAGATCAAACTACATAAAAAAGAAAGTAAAGTACCATATCATTAGCTTCTTTTGCCCGAATAAGTGCCTGTTTCAGCTCTTCCACCTTTGACAGAATAACTGAGCAACCTTTAGTGGCTTCCTCTTTTACTTCTTCAGCAGCTTTCTCTTTTACTTCCACTTCTTTCATTAGCTCAACAACCGAATTCATCGCTAACACAAGAGTTTGCTGCAATACAATACATACCAGGAGTCAATACAAGCTGCAAATGTCTGAAAAGCCGAACCTAAAAGACTAGAACTAGAAAAAACAAATATGAACACAAACAACAACTGCCAATTAAATATACTAAAAAATCAGTTACCAAAAACAATTGATCGTGGACTTAAGACTTGATTTCCTATGAAAACCGATAATATTTTCCAAAAACTAAGTAATTTCAGAATCAAACATACAAAAGATGTATCTGGACGTGAAAAAATAATGAAAATATCTCGTTTGATAAATTTAACTCTTGAGACTAGCAAAGCTGCATGATAATATAGACAGGTAAAACATACCTTGTTATTCTTGGACTCTTCCATAATTTGCTCAAGAAGTTCAGTGCTACAATCTTGATTTGACTCGGTTAGCACCGAAGATATGGTAGACCCATCCTCTTGTTCGAAAGATTCTGCAAAAGCATCTTTTTCAGATGCGGGCTTTGAAGAATTAATATTCGATTCCTGAGTAAAAGCAGACTGTGTGTACTCTGGACCACTTAAAGTATCAACATCCAGATGTATGTAACTATCATCTTTGGCTGCAGGTGCAGCTTCATCCAACTGAACCGTATCTTCGTTTCGACTAGAGCCAGAAACTTCAGCCTCACTAACTACAGGCTTGTCAAATGATGCAACATTTTCACCTCCAATTTTGACAAAGCCTTGATCATGGTTATCATTAGGATTCATTTCACTGACTAAAACAGATGTAGCACTATCAGGATTATTACTACGGTTAACTACACGTTTCTTCAAAACAATCAGCTCATCGTCACTTTCATTATCCGCATCAAGAGAAGGATATGTGACAAGCGGTACTGAAACTTCAGGCTCTCTTAGTATCATATCATATGAGAATTCTGAAATTTTGATATGCCAAGTTATACTCTGAGGTCTAAAACAGAGGTGACATCTAAAAAATATATATATATATATAATACCTGGATAATCACGAGCGACTCTGTCTTTAACAGACGACTGATCAGCATTAGTTGATTGTTGGACAGGATATGAACTGCCATCTGCGAAATCCATGTATGCCTGGGGCTGACCAGTTTTGCCACCATCTACAGCCACTATATTGAGAAAGAAGTCAGCAAACATGGCATAAAGGTACAAAAACAAAAGGTAAACAAAGACATGTACAGATGTATAAGTGAAACAAAACCACCTTCAGAGATTTTAAGTATGCTCTTTCCTTTGTTGGGAGAATTAACTGTGGGAGTTTCTGCAGAGAGAGTCGGTATGACCTCAACAAGAACAGCTTCCACAGCTACATCAACATCTTTTGAGTGTTCAATAGCATAAGCTCTCAGTAAACGAGAATCCACCTGAAAAAAAGTAGTATATTGCATACAATCGATCAGACAATATTCATAATGGGTACTCAAACAATACTATTATGTGGTATTCAATATTTTTCCAGGAGTGATTAAACAACATGGTGAACGGGATTGTGCTTGGGAAATTCTAATTATTTTAGCTATGATAAAGATTCAACAAGGGTATGCAAGTAACTTTCTCCAACATTAGTCATCTGCTACAATAATCAAATAAACATACGTAAAAGTAAGTTCAAGCATTATGAAATCTAGCAAATAATCACGCAACCATTTTCTCTACCCACATTAAAAACCGCATTTAAACATGTCCCCAAAAGATATAGGCAATTAATAGTATATGTGTATCTGCCAGTCGCACTTAATTTATTAAGATGTATAGAATCTATGTACGTCAGTCACATCGCACATAAGATTTACCAAAACAAAAACACCAGTAAACCGCATCCACGCGGCAAAATACTAATGAAGTTACTTAAAACATGAAGAACAATACCTGAGGGAAAACATCCTGTAACACCTTATACACTGAATTAAATCCCATCTTTCAACTAATCCTGCACACACAAAAATACACAACTATAAACAACTGACTGCCTGATTTATTAATAAAGTAATCACACAACATAAGTACATAACAATCAAGATTTAACCAAATCATATAAACAAAACTCAGAGTAACACACAATATCATACTTTTATACGGTGTCACATGTAATCAGAGTAAAACATTACTAGTACAAAAGTTACACGATAGAGTGATTAAAAACTACCCAAATCAATAATATCAGCTCCACGTACACCAAAAACCCTCACACTAACACCTACTAACACTAAAAATCCTATTTTTCACATTTAGTTACGCAAACAAAAACCTTAATCAATGATTGATCATGCAAAGCGTATAATAATACTAACCACAGTTGCACAGCATGTTTAATAACGCGATATAATCATAATCAAAATTTGACTAAATCACTAAATTCATTCAGCTTATTCTACAACAACCCACTTCACATTCACACCTACTAATTCAACTGATGATGCAAAACGCATACTCAGTAATAATACTAACCACAATTGACAATGAACAGTATGTTTACTAACGCAAGATAATCATAATCAAAACTTGACTAAATATTCAGCTAATTCTACAACAACCCACTTGACACTAACACCTACTTAGGCAAAAAAAAAAAAAAAAAAAAAAAACTTTATATTTATTTAAAAAAACAAAAACCTTGATCATCAATTAATCATACAAAAACATGATAATAAACTAAAT
>LBNU01006794.1:62807-99951 GCA_014162995.1 Artemisia annua
TCCATCAGTATACCGATATCTTACACTTATGTTGTCAAACTTGTTTGAAGTAAAGCGCACAAGATTGGTGCAGCATTATAAGTCACATTAGATTGATTATCCATCTGTTGTATCTACTAGTGATAGATGGAACCGCAACTATGGAGAGATAAAATTGAGCTATTATGGACCTTACTAGTATAAGGTGGCACTAGGTAAAATTTTTGACGTTTTGTAAAAAGTCTCCTGAGACTTTAGTTATTGTGACGTACACGAACAAAAGATGAGACGGCGGGTAGTCAGGACTTGGTTGCGGTTATGCACTTAAAAGACGTCACCATACAGAAGATTTATATATATAGCCACTATAATAAATATTCATGCACAATCTCAAAATGTCATAACAATACCCGGTCTGCAGCTAAATGGAATCTTATGGAGAGATTTAACATACCTACTGCAATTTAATACTGTTAACTAATTGGACTAAACAGACGTTTGGCACCAATATGAAGTGCAATATCGAGTAACTTATATACATAATAACCACTAACCGTCTCCACCACTTCCAATTTTCGGACTTTAATTAAATACAAACGCTGTAACTCTTACTCTCAGATGATTACCCTTATACGTAGCAGAATTGCAATTTAATTCATGAGTAAGTGCAGGATGGTTGATAGTTGGCGAAACAGGATTTTTTAATACACTAGCAGGACAATTTTGATAACTGCTACATCAAACACAAGCAACCCGAATAGAAATTACAAGGAAAAGCAGCGGACAATATACAACATTACCAAACTATACACTATAGACAAAACCGATTGGTCACACAGCGGAATAATTCGTCACAAACTACTCGAATAGAACAAGTGAACTATATATTGTTGTTGAATGCGGATGACAGAGCAACGAGAATTCTGACACAACCATTCAGTAACTATTTAGCCACACATAAACATTTTGATGTGACATTAGGACCTATAACAGACGAATTAGACATTGTTTTGTCCAATTAGGTATTATAACAATTCATAATTACGTTCTGCCTAATATGAAGGATCATTTAGCCACGACCAAGAATAAATGATTGGTAATCACTAAAAATAGTAGACTAAAGAAAGAATGACTATTTATCTATCTAATTAGACCGATAGAGAGTAAATTTTTATGTCCATACTAACATCATAATACAGGAAGTGATATCCGAAGTTTTTTAAACCAAATCCAATCAATTACTATAAAAAAGCGGTGACGGGATATGTGCAATGTTAGCCACAATAGTTCAAAATGGATTATCGTAGTAGAAACAAAAATAAGTCACAAGAAAGATACACCTAACAGTACGGATTTAAACGACTGTTAAATACGAATCCAATTATCACTCATCACATTAAAACGAAGACAAAATATGCACACAGGACACCATGAACACTGGGGATCATAATGCCTATTTGTATTTTTATAACATTTCATCCATTAATTACACACTAAACATTAATGCAACATTGTATATAAAAAAATGTGAAGTCAACAAAAGAATGATATTAATTTAAGACGTAAAAGAGTAATTAACTCATCCACTTTATATAAATAAACATATTAAAAATGCGGTTTGACATTACGTAGGATTATTGAACGAAGTTTAGAAACCTATAAATGTTCGGTTGTTAGTATATGACAGATTGATGCTCTCGACTATTAATTTAGCTCTAAGTATTTTTGAAAAAACAAGTCCAAAAAAGGAGCTTATGATTTATAATAAACCTCACGATTATCTACGAAGAATATCAGTACTGGTACTTACACCTAACCGAATAGATGCTGACAGCACAAAATTTACAATGATATTTGCAAACCTAAACACTATTCACACACAATTAAGTAAACAATAATTATTACAAAAATATCAGCCATAACACACACATTATCCACAATTTTATTATTGAGTTAAGATCATCCAATGAAACAAGACGAACAAAACTCTCTTACATACAAAGTAGGACTAATCTCTTCAAATCACACCACATTCAACGACACCTTCATACTCTTTATCATAATCTTACATTTGGACACATCTAAAAAAACCACACCATACTATCCATTTTAAAAAACAATACCACCTACTATTCATCCTTTCTTCCAAATAATAAAATCTTTACAAAAGACCGTTCAATCATCACTATCACTATAAAAAAAACTATCTATACGTGTACGACGAGCATCCTCGAATTATTTGGTCCTACACGTACATTAGTGCACACTTATCGATACAGCTGTTCGACACATTTTTTTTTTTCGTTTTTTCACGTTTTGATTCTGTCCGTCACGATTATAAACAAAATAACTATCACATGGTGATATTTTAGTTAACATAATCAGCAACATCCTGAGACTCACACAAAAAATTGATTTTCACAAGAATTTACCAAACCAAACAAGCTGAATTGAACATATCAATGGTGCATTGAACCATTTTATTAATCCAGAACTTCACTCAACAATGTGACTAATTTTTTCTAGCAGTGAACAAATAACACTGTTGAAACACAATCAATACGATTTTTTTTTCTTTTTTCGAAAGTATATCAAATGCCTGTCTATACGATTCACCCACGTAATTACACTTGTTCTCGTCACGCCTGATTGAGTTCGATAGGATTTGTATACTTATAACAACACCTTTTTCGCGTAACGATTAACGGTTACCATCCCTATAAAACATTGGTTGATGATATCATAAACAATAAACCAAAGCGGATGAAATACATCAAACATTAATATTATCTGCTGTCTCTATATGCTCAACAATTCAATAGCATCTCAGCACATCAACACAGAAGTACACATGGCGCGATAATGAATTGCACTGTGGAGACACATAGTCACACTTAGTCACTGATGTAGTTTCCCTGTTCTGGTATTGACCTGTTGAGTGTACAAATCACCGATCATTCTGGTTCTAAAATAACTCGACTCTAATTTTATACATCTTTCAGATAGACTAAATAATACTTACACATAATACACACAATGACATACATTTCTACCCAGAAGCACTAATCTAAAACTAAATAACACACACAGAAAAACAACATAAAAACAGAAACAATTAAAAAAAAACAATTACATTAAATAAATAATCACACATATTTCACTCATTTGTGTCACTTATACAATTTGGTACTAACTACACCCCAAAAGAAATCACTTTCTTGCAAGAGTAATAACAATATCACGCAAAAACCGAGAGTTAATGACCACATACGGTGATCGTTACAACAAAGAGCCAAAGTGTACCTTAATAAGTCCACAACAAATCTACATAACCACTAATGGACCAAATTGCCTACGTCTCAATTACCACACAAGACACACATCCCTTCACTTAAACTCCATTATGACTCACACTTATCACACTTGTTCACTTTAACTGTGTATGGGACTTCATACCATCCTACTATAATGCTTTCAATTCCAACACAACAGAAATCAAAATCCGTCACAAATAAAAATATATAACATTTTTACGGGTTTCGAAACTGTCAAAAAGAATTGCTTAATCAAAGTGAATTAATCTCATTTTTATAAATTTATATCGAACTTTAGTCGTTTAATTATACTAAATTTTGCATTTTTTATGATCATGAGCTCTGTTTTCTACGGGTTGATTTAAGAAAACGTATTTGTTGTTTTATTGGTTCATGATGAATTATTGTTACATTTTCTTGCATTTTTAATGATGACTGAGGGTTTTTTTTTTTTTTTTTTTTTTTTTTTTTTTTTATTATTTATTTATTTTTATTATTATGTTTTTTAGTGAACTATGAAAGTAATGAATTGTTGATAGTAGGCTTTTAGTGTCAAAGTCTGTTTATAATCAGTGATTTTTAATGGGTTATTTTTTTTGTATATATCACATGTGATATGTAATATCACATGTGATATTAGTGTAATATCACATGTGATATGTAATATCACATGTGATATTTTTTTTTCGGCCAGGAAAAAAAACGTGAAAAAAACGAAAAAAAAAAATTGTCGAAAGTATATCAAATTGCCTGTCTATAGAAAGATAATTCAATGCTCGTCGTAACGGTATATTTTTTTTCGTTTAATGATTAACGGTTTGAAAGATATTATTATTTGAAAAAAGGATGAAAGTGGGTTTTTTAAATTGTTGGGATTAATCTCATCCATTAGATCAAATAAAGATGAAGGAAAGATGGATGGTGGAGATTAGTCTCTTTGTATGTAAATAAAGTTTTGTCCTCAAATGATCTTAACTCAATAATAAATTGTGATAATGTGTGTGTATGGTGATATTTGTAAGCTAAATTATTGCTTAGATAGTTCATATATTGTAAAGTTTGAGCTCGGCTCAGCTATTCGGGGTTAAAATCTGACTCGGTGTTAATCGAGTTTTAAATTCAAGCTTGAGATTGATTGTTTTTTCAAAACTTAGAGCTAAAAATAGACAAGAGCACCGTTCAACTCACAATTTAAGTTCAAACTCGTTAAATAATCCTCGTATCAAGCTTTATATAATTTACTTTATATAAAGTAGGATGAGTAATTACTCTTTACGTCTTAAATTAATAGTCATTCTTTCTTGACTCATTTTTTATACAATTTACTTTATATTAATGATGAATTGTTTTAAAAAACAGATATCACTTTATATAGTAGGATGAGTAATTACTCTTTACGTCTTAAATTAATAGTCATTCTTTCTTGACTCATTTTTTATACAATTTACTTTATTTAGTAATGATGAATTGTTTTAAAAAACAGATATCACTTTATATAGTAGGATGAGTAATTACTCTTTACGTCTTAAATTAATAGTCATTCTTTCTTGACTCATTTTTTATACAATTTACTTTATATAGTAATTATGAATTGTTTTAAAAAAAACATATATCACTTTATATAGTACGATGAGTAATTACTCTTCACGTCATAAACTAATAGTCACTCTTTCTATTTCGAGTAGTTTCAAAATTATATATTGTCCCATTCAAATATAGTCGTGATGTAGCAAGTTCACCATATTGCAGCTAGTGATATTAAAAATCACAAACTTCAAACAAAGCTTTAAATAATTGCATAAGGGTAAATTTCTTAAGTGAACCTTTTAAGATACCAAAATACGAAAAAAGATGGAGAACATTTATATTACCGAAATGAACTTTGGTTCAATTAACCATTTGATGTAAGATATATGTTAAATCAAAGATCATTTAGCTAGGCGCGTTTATAGCTTTTGATGATTTGCACTTCATTTTTTTATATAAAAAGTTCAGGAGCATTCTAAACGACCAAGTGCTACCCGCCTTCTCTTGTGCGCCTCACATAAAGACAAACATTTACAAAACCAAAAATCCTAGTGCACCTATAGTAACCAATTGCTCATTTTCTCTTGTGCGCCTCACATAAAGATAAACGAGATCACTCTAAACGACCAAGTGCCCCAACTTCTTGTGCGCCTCAACAAGTTACAACAAGCTGAATGGCTGATGGATGGTCTGATGGAAGTGAAAATCAGTTGAAACAAGTTGAAAGTACTTTTGATGGATATGGATGATGCTTTTAAAAGTAAAAGTTGCGAAAGTAAATGGATGGTGGGATAAGGAAGGGATACTATGTTTATAAATATTAAAATTAGGGTTATTAAATAGGGATAAGCTGGTAGATAGTCAAATAAGTAAACATATACCTTAAAAGATTATGAAACTTAACGCACACCATTTGAGGTATTTGAGGCGTGTTTACATACTAAGGTGCGATTGAGTTAGAGGTGCCCTGGGGTTCATTTTGGTAATATGTAGAAAATATGTTTGTTTTGGTAAAGAGATATGTTTTTAATCTTGATTGGTAATTTTGTTAAAGAGAAATTAGTAATGATTATATTTTTCTTAAAGTTTGTGTTTTTTGTCTGAAGATAAATATTTTGGAACGAGGAGAGTATTAAATAGATTTTTCAAAAGTGCCGTTAGAGAATAAATATAATTTATTCTAGCCTTGTTAAGGTTTGAGAGTCTCACGACTCATCTTGATTGGTAATTTTGTTAAAGAGAAATTAGTAATGATTATATTTTTCTTAAAGTTTGTGTTTTTTGTCTGAAGATAAATATTTTGGAACGAGGAGAGTATTAAATAGATTTTTCAAAAGTGCCGTTAGAGAAGAAATATAATTTATTCTAGCCTTGTTAAGGTTTGAGAGTCTCACGACTCAAGTATTTTGAAGCTCGAATTTCATGTTACTCATGTTTGATACCTAATGCTATAAATCGAGATAAGTGTATTTAATAAGGTGAGTTAATAGGATATCATAAAAAATACGAAGAAATAAGAGTTAATCATAACCTCTCATTTTATAATCAGATAGACAATTCACTTCCACCCTCTTCTTGATAAAAATACATATATTAAAAACCGTTAATCGTTAAGTGAAACAAATTACACTATCGCGATATTCATTTAATTGTATTTCAATAAAGAGGGAGCTTACTATATTCATCGAACTTCTTATTTTCCTTATTTTCAAGTTTCTTTTTCAGTGTTGAAACTTGCATGATAAATCACACATGATTTAGCACGCATTAAACAGTTCGAACATTTAACAAAAGTAGTAAAAAAATCATAAACTTTTTTATATAATATTCTGAGAGTTTCACCGTATATTGTAATGTAAGCTAGATATGCATAGCCTTCCAAACATACATGACACATTATATTTAGACTTATAGATTAAATCAGTTTGTTCACTAAAGTTAACAAGCCATATAATTTTTTTATTTTTGACATTTTGTTGTCGACTGTCGAGGGTATGAATTGTTAGTTTTGTGTGCAAAGTTAAACTTATATTGGTGATAAGTTATGAGACCATAGGTCACACACACACGTATGAATTACTGCCTTAGTTAAGTTAGTTTAGTTTTAAACATTGGTTCAATAGATTTGGGCCAAAACCCATTAAGCCCATAGGGGCGTTGAATGAGCCGAAAATCCTATCGAAATATTAGTTATAAAATTACTTATGGTGAAGAGAAATAATATTCTTATCAAATAGAGTTAAGATGACAAAACTTTATTGACTAATCTCCACCATCCATCTTCCCTCCATCTTTATTTGATCTAATGGATGAGATTAATCCCAACAATTTAAAAAACCCACTTTCATCCTTTTTTTTCAAATATTAATATCTTTCAAACCGTTAATCATTAAGCGAAAAAAAATATACCGTTACGACGAGCATTTAATCATCTTTCTATAGACAGGCAATTTGATATACTTTCGATAATTTTTTTTTCTCGTTTTTTTCACGTTTTTTTTCCTGGCCGAAAAAAATATCACATGTGAAATTGCATATCACATGTGATATGTAATATCACATGTGATATATCACATGTGATATTACATATCACATGTGATATTACACTAATATAACATGTGATATTACACATCACATGTGATATTACACTAATATCACATGTGATATGTAATATCACATGTGATATTTTTTTCGGCCAGGAAAAAAAACGTGAAAAAAACGAATTTTTTTTCTTTTTTCGAAAGTATATCAAATTGCCTGTCTATAGAAAGGTAATTAAATGCTCGTCGCGATGGTGTAATTATTTTCGCTTAACGATTAACGGTTTAAGATATATTTAAATTATAAAAAATGGGTGAAATATTAAAATGCTTTTAATCTCAACCATTAGATCAAATAAAGAGGGAGAGAAGATGGATGGTGGGGATGAGTCCCTTGGTATGTGAGGAATCTTTGGTTTATGAAATAACTCGATTCTATCAAATAAGGATAAATATTTTATTTTAATATTCTTGTTAGTAAAACGCTTGTTACTGATGTTGTTGTTATTATTAGCGTTGTCACTATTAGGGTGTGTTTAGTTGAAGGGAAAAATTCTCTTGTTTTCTATCTTTAGTTTTATAAAAAATTGGAAGGGAAATTTATCTTCACAAAACACTCGAAAATATAGAAAACGCGTTTAGTTGATGCTTCCATTTTTTATTTTGAAAAAAAATGAGGGAGGGTTGTGGGTTACAAAGGAAAATAAGGAAAACAACTAAACTTTGTTTTGTAATTTTTCTTGTTAAGTTAGGAAATAGGGGATTTTGTGTTTTGCAAAACATTTTGTTGAAAAACGTTTATTTGAACGCGATCTCTGTTTTCCTTGTTTTTCACAAAACATTTTGTGGAAAACAAGGATGTTTTCCCCCAACTAAACGCAACGTTAGTATTACATTAAATCAAGTAAGACCTTTTCATTTGAAATATTTAATGTTATCACTTCAAGTTTGCTTACATCATTCATGTTTAGTAAAAAAATTATTCCAGTATGATAATCCAAGCTTTTGCAAACAGGCTGTCCTGATTATGTATAAACATTGTTCTTTAGGAGGGAACACCAGCTATATGAGGGCGAAGGTAACAACATATTGTGCGTCATCTTCCAAATTCATATCATCTAACATGACCCTTAAAAGGTGTATGAATCTAACTAGAAGTATGTATTATTTGAATATAATTGGCCTTTCTCTAAAGTTTTATTGATTTCGTATCATGAAAGCGTTAGTACAAAACGAGTGAACTGATAAAATTAAACCAACTTTGTTATTTTTTTAATTTGTGGAATTTTCGTTTGGTTTGTTGGTGTGAGAGTTTTGTGACAAAAATATTCAACTAGCCATTTTTTTCTTCTTTTTATAAATGAGTTGGGCAACGGCCCGCCGCGTTGCGGCGGAGCGTTGTTTTATGGTGTTAATTATTGCACAGTATTTTTTTCTAAATATTACAATGAAACATTAATGAATAAAAGCTTCAGCAAATACAACAATAACTTGCAAGGTAATCAATTCAAAATATTATGTGGCGCTTAGCCCGTACCTTTCAAGTAGAACGATATTTCAACTTCACTTATCAACATTCTTTCAACGCACCTCCAATTCCTAACCGCAGCTTGGTCTCCACTGCTACTTAAAAACTGTTGCAGATGAGCTGATATTAAAGCATCTGAATATAACCTTGCTGTAGCAACGAAACACACCTAAAACAATGAAGCAAAACTGGATGAGATTATTTGAAACACATAAGCTTTAGTTTGTAGAAATATTAGTATCAAACTATGGTCTTTGCCACATAAGAGCCAACATAACAAAACTATGTAACCTATACCAGTAACATAAGCTACAAATATTAAGTAACATAAGCCATAAATATTGGTATATTATAAATCGAGACAGTGATTACCTTTCCAGAAACGGTGACCCGACAGAACAATCTTTACGGAAAATAATATTAAGTACCGGATTTTACTATTGCAGCTGACACTAAAACTACACTCTACGCAAGTGGCCTCGTAGCCCCTTTCCCAAAGAAGTACGCTGCAATAGTCGTATGTGTCCTGCACATAAAAACCTGTCAAAATAAGTGAGCTACTAACGGACTCTGAAGCATGACACATATCTGGTGTTTAGAAACATAACTGTTATAGTCATCTGTTCCATTTCTCAACAACGTTCCATGGTATTCAAAACCTTCAACAAATTGGCGATCATTTAGTAGAAACAAACTAAAATGCACAACTTGCTGACATGTTTTTAGATTAATTAAATCATTGACAGTGAAAATAGTTAAGGGCTAGTCACCCGCAGCTGCAACAATAATAAGCCACAATATGCTAAAATAAGAACCGATTAGAATAAACAATTAGATTAAAGAGTAGGGACTGAACCTTGTACGTGACCCATTTGTCTTCCGGTATTTGTAGTTGTACTCCGGGAATTACTATTAGCCTGATCAGTGGCAAGTGTAAAAATAATAAGTAGCAATACATTAAAATAAGATCCAATAAGAATAAAGGAAAAAGTGTGGACTACACAAAAGGAAAAATACATGGAAAACCAATGATTATCAGAAGGAAAAATACATGGAAAACGAAGGAAAAATACACGGCACTTGTATTTGTAGCAAAACTAAAACTAAATTGCATCGGAATACAGAATACGTATAAGTAAATAAATCACCTGCCGGCTTAATTCCTGTAAGTTTACTGTTCGGGCCAACCATTGGTGTGTGCATCTGGTCTTCAACGTGCCCGCCTACACTTTCCAAAAGTAACCATTATTCAGCATTACTGACTATTGATAAATAATATTGAAAATTAGTTGAGTCCTGATAAAGTCATCTGCCAGCTACAGTAAGCAAAAAAAAAAAAAAAGCTAAGGCCGCACCTTCTGCTGGCGAAGTCACCTGTCGGGGTTATTCTTGCGCGTTTACTATTCAGGGCAACCGTTGGTATGCACGTTGGGCCTTCAATGTAGCCTTCTGCATTGTCCAAGAGTAACCGGCATTCAAAATTACTAGTTCACAATAAAATAATATGACCACGGTAAGTTATGAAGAAAATTAAACCTGCACCTTTAACTGACGAATTATCTTGCATATGGAGTAACTTTTGAACGCTACATTCATTATTCGATTGCAAACCTATACCTGTGAAAGAATGGATTTTTTTTTACATAAGCCAAAGTATTTGGTAACATTAGTAAACATCTGTGATAAAAAAACAAAAAATCTCGAATCACTGAAAAAAAATTTAACGGACTAAAAACAAAGGCTAATGAAGTAGCTTAAGTAATATATGAACAAAACACTTACTGAGGTTATACTTTACATACGAATGCAGGGTTTGAAAAAAAATGGCATCGTTATCCTTCCCGACACACTTTACAGCAGGCCACTTAACGAAACTACCCTAAGCCATAAGCAAAATCAAATAAGCTAATAAGCTGGGATAATAAGTTCATCCAAACACCCCCAACAAAACAGCAAAAAGTACCCTAATTCAAAATACTCATTCAAACAAATCAAATAAAAAGAACTTACCAGTTTTATTATAACCCGCACTTTACGGCGACAGTTCACGAAATCAAACGGGAGGTGATAAAATCACCGCCGTTACTTGTGGTCCGCCTGTGGTGGTGGTCCGGCTCCGGCTGTGGTACTAACCAAACACAAACAAAAAAATAAACCCCAAATTAAACATAAACATAATCTAAAATTAACGAAAATTAAAAAAATTACAAAAATAAAAGACACCAACCTTAGTTTGGTTTTGATTGTTGCCAACCCCATACAACCCGACTTCACTTGATTCCTCCCTATTAGGTTCTATGACACCATCAACCTGTTTTTTTGAGAGAACCGTTGACGATGGTTTTTTGATAACAATGAAAAGGAGAGGCGGTGGAGTAGCTGGTCCCCTGTTGTGCGTTATACCGAGTATTTCTTGAGATAAACAAAGACGCACATCTACTAAGGCGGTGGAATTTTGGATGGGCCAAACATGGATCATCATTTACGATTGCTGGGATTATTACTCCAATTGTGTGTGCGTTTTTTGGTGTGGGTGATGAGGGGTTTCTGGAATTTGGTAGAAAGTGCCTGCGATTTTTTTTACTGGAAAAAACAAAGGGGAACCGACATTATTACTGGGCCACTGAAACGGACCTTAAGGGCTGCATTTATGGGCCACGAAAAAAACAAACGACCCGGTAGCTAAGTAGAGCGACGTCGTATTTTATGATAAATTATATATATAGTAACAAGAGTTTTAGCTTTATAGTAAAACGGATCAGTTCTTTATTTCATTTCGATTAAGATCGAATGATCAATGGATCAAGATTATGGAAATGTTTTTTTTAGCCATTTATCCAAATATGAAATATTAGAAAGGTAAATAAAAGGCCCATTTATACTTTTGGTCCATATAGGCAGGTAATAGAGGCATTTGAAGTTAGTTCCACTGTTTAAGTTCTCAACTTTTAACCATTTAGAGAGCTAGGTGCAACGAGGTGTAAATATATTTATTCGTTTGTCACTTCAGCAAATACCCAATAACATCATAATAATTACGTAGTAAAACATCTTACAAGCAATAATTGTTGTTGGTGCATGTGAGTCTCATAACACTCAACCAAAAAAAGACCCCACTTGCCCAGAAAAAATACAAATAAAAATAAAAAATGGCAGTAGTGAATTGTCCGGCGAGGACACCATTGGCGAGCACCACCAGTGCAGAATGGGTACATAGTTGTTGTTCGTTCACTGCATCGCGCTCTCTTACGTAACAACTTGTCGACATAGTCAAACATAGTTTATACACTGTACAAACATCATATGGTTTAAGACGTTCAAAACACACTTTGCCAATATATAAAACATTTCACGAAGTTAACATTGTTAAAAGAGTAAATTACATGAATGGTCCCTGTGGTTTGACGAAAATTTCATCTACCGTCCCTCAAACTTAAAAGTTGCATATATGGTCCCTGTCGCTGTCAAAGAATAACATGAATGGTCCCTCAGACTAACTGTTGTTAGTTTTTTTCGTTACTCCATTTGCACCGTTAGTCCTTTAACGACCGTTTGCAATAAACATTTGCACCGTTAGTCCTTTCATACGTTTTTGTCTGTTTTTATACGTTTTCGTTCGGTTTTATACGTTTTCGCCAATTTTCTTACGTTTTCATCCGTTTTCTTACGTGTTTGTCTGTTTTCTTACGTTTTTTCTGTTTTCATACGTTTTCGCCCAGTTTCTTACATTTTCATCCGTTTTTCTTACATTTTTGTCTGTTTTTTTTTTTACGTTTTTCCAGTTTTCATACGNTTTTTTTACTGGAAAAAACAAAGGGGAACCGACATTGTTACTGGGCCACTGAAACGGACCTTAAGGGCTGCATTTATGGGCCACGAAATAAACAAACGGCCCGGTAGATTGAACGACGTCGTTCTTCACCACAAATTATATATATAGTAATATTATGCATAATGAATACAAAGTGCAAGTATGTGATGCATAACGAGATTTTTATCGGTCCGCAATTGATAATGAATCTAATACATAAGTATATGAAGCATCATGGGGCTTGTGGTCTAGTGGTAAAGGCTTAAGTAGTTAAGCGAGCCCAAGTGAGAGTAGTACCGGTTTGGGTGACCGACCGGGAAGTCCTCACTTGGGAACCACAAGCTCTAATGATATCAGGCGAATCGGGAATAGGAGTGGGGTTATCCCCTAAGGAGAGGCTACCGGTTGGTATCTCTGCCCGAGGATGCGACACTAACTCGAGCCAACAACTAACAACTAACCCGCCATTAAAAAAAAATGCATAAGTATATGAAGCATTTTTAGCTTTTACCATTTATTATTTGACGCAAGTAACTGTTCGATGTTAGCTATAGATGTAGCTTATGTGAGCTACTTTTATTTTTGTTTTAACAGATTAAGCTCCGTAAGGATTTACCATTATAACATTATCCTTCCTGATTTTACTAAATTTGTTATTGTTTTTTTATCTATGGAGTATGGACTATGAATGAACACATGGTTTATGAATGAACACATGGTTTAATTGGGCTTAGTTTAAAATATCTTACAGATTCATAAATCGACTCATTAGTAAATCAGCCCAAAATCATTTCATTTACAAAAATAATGCTCGACTACACTGACTAGTCCTCAACTGCATTACTAAGTTTAACTAGATACATAGATAACATTTACAACTTCAACTAAAATGAAACCGGTGTCAAAAATTTCGAAAATCATCTAAAAGATATAAAATGTTATTAATTTAATGGTATACCAAAAATTCGAAAACATCCTTACTGAACTATAAATCACAATGTTACCAAAATTCCAGGCTCAAACTAAATAAGCAAATATAGCAACTACAGAAGAACCAACACATACTTAGGCGATACGTCATTGTGTAGTATAAGCTTTGTTCATTTTGAAGATCACTGACAATGTGAAAAGCATCGTTAAAAACTAAACCGTCACGTTTTATTCTAACTAGTTATATCGTACTGAGAACCTTAGAAGAGAAAGAGTAAATTGCATAAATCGTCCCTAAAGTTTGGCCAAATTGCATGTTTCGTCCCTAATGTTACGAAAGTGCAAGGATCATCCCTGTGAGAAAATCTTTGTTGCAAGTATCGTCCCTACAGGGACGATACTTGCACCAAAGGTTTCCCCCAAAAGGACGATACTTGCAACAAAGGTTTCCTCACAGGGACGATCCTTGCACTTTCGTAACATTAAGGACGAAACATGCAATTTGGCCAAACTTTAAGGACGATTTATACAATTTACTCGAAGAGAAATGTGATAGACAACAGGTTGAAGGTGAAAATGAAGTTCATAGTTGATGCAAATGTTGTGATGTTGTTTTGAAAGTTTATATCCTATGTAAATAGGACTTTTATAAAACTCGATGACAATATCAAAGACTTTAGACTGTTACAACATTCGCAACTATAAAAGAACTATTTGACTGCAAGCTGTTCTGAGCTTCAAATCAATATCATGTGATCTTTAATGCAGGTGCACCACAACTTGTGACAAGAGCGGTTTTTGCACGAACACGCCTAGGTGTCCTGTCCTCTGACACTTTCCTCTTACTTTTTGGGTCCAAGAATCCATTTGCAAGAGCTTCCAATGCTTTTATGGTCAATGGACGGTTTCTTGTACTCTGCCTTTGTCCATTACTAGCACAAAGACTTGACAACTCTTGATGGTTTGCGTTTATTTTTGGGGAAACCAATGGTTTAGTAGAAACCAGTGAGTTATCACCGTCTGAAAGTGGACACACTTGAGGGTTGTTCAAATTTATATCTAGGCTTTTTCGCTTCTTCTTAGGACGTGGATCTTCCATTGATTCAGCTTCACCACCCGCATTGTCATTAGTAGTTTTACTAATATGGTGTTGTTTTGGTTTTTGTTTGATAACCAACTTCAATTTTCTTACTGGTTGCTCATTGACAGAACGAACCTTTTTATTGTCTACATTTCCTGATGCCACTGGATCAAGATGGTTTAGCGTATCCTTGTTTACAGCACTAGCTTCACAATCAGGTGAATCAACAACTCCAGAATCACTAGACGATGGTTGCTTATCAGTGGGTTCAGAATCATATAAACTTCTCATCTCTCTCACTTTAACAAGGCCAACCAAACTCGTATCCACAAGTGCGTATTTCACCATGTCCGTTTTCTTGTCTACAATGGCCGAAACTACTGGATCAAGATGGTTAGCCATGTCCTTGTTTACATTACTAGTTTCAGAGTCAGATGATTCAGCAACACTTTGTTTCACATGTTCCTTATGTGATTCTCCTGTCGTGTCTTGTTTGATACCTCCAGAAATAGTAGATGACGTTTGCATATCAGCATGTTCAGAATCAGACAAACTTGTCAAATCTCTCACTTTAACAAGCCCAACCAAACTAGTATCGACAATTGTATATAGCATCAAATCTTGTCCATCTTCTGAGCTTTGTTCATGTTCGTTTTCTAGAAGCTGTGGTTCTGATGCAACTTTGTTCAGAAGTTCAGAGAACGAGTCAAAATATTGACTTCCTTTTATTAAGTCCCTTCTCGAAAACTTTGCTACTCCAGGTGCAAGAAACACCAAAGAAGGCTTTAAGGCGTAAGTTGTAGGCTGCTCAGAGCGCCATCCTCTTGCCAAAAGCCGAGGCCAAACACCTTCCCAAAAGACCTCATTTAACCTTGCTTTACTTAGTCCTATTCTATCCTTTAAAATATCAATAATTTCTCCTGTTTTAAATGAGTGACGCTCCATTTTTTTTCTTGACCGCTTCTTTTCCAATGGAGTAAGGTCTTGCTTTTCTATGCCAATGGCTACGGCTTCTACAAGGAGTTCAATTCCCACTGTATCCCTCAAATTGAATACATATTTCTCAAATGATAGTTTTCCCTCTTCGTATGTAGTAATGACCTAAAAGAAACCACTTTTCAGTAAGAAAATCAATCTTTTCTTAGTAGAAGTGTAGTACAAAATAAAGAAAGAAAAATACCTGCGTCAAGCGAGTTTTGCATTCATCTATGACATGAGGAAGTAAGCGAGACATAAGCTCCTGTTGCCTCCAACCTTTGAGAAACTTTTTCCCAGGTGAACACTTTATGAGTATTTTCTTGCGATACGTTGACCATTTCTGATGCTGGTCGCTTTTACAGAACTTCCCATAGTAGTAAGATAACACATGTGGCATTCCTTTATTTCCAATAAACTTGTTCACAACACGAAGGTTCTTGCCAAAGATGTATAAACCAAGAGTAAAACTATCCTGTTCCATCACACTCCAAGATTCTTCAACCGATAAACAAGGAACCGCTAGTAAACCATTGTCTGTCCCTGAACCTAAAATACCAGATTTACCCTTTGCTTTAATTTCCATTAATGTTTCTTCTTTGTTTTGATGGTGATTGTGAATCCAAGTGATAGGAATTGACAGATCAAACTCGAAGTGGTTTTGAACATCAGTCTTTGCATCATGACAATCTGGTGACGATATGAGTTGCAATTGCTCGTTTTTGTTCATCAAAGATGGGATTTGCGCCTGGTATTCATCTCCAACTCTAGCAGTCTTTTGTGGCTCTCCAAAGATGTCACCAGCAGCAGAATATTTTTCCGATTGTAACCACTCAACACGTTTATCAACATTTTCACTATCCATCTATCCACAACCATACATGACACATGTTAGCCCCAAAACATTAATAATTGACTTGATTTATTTGTGCATTTTATCTAAAACTGATGGATCTAAAGAAACAAATGAAAGATTTTCCCCTAAAAATTTTCTCGAGTAATCGACTCATCCATCATTTTCGCCTAAACTGAATAATCAAGTAGTCGGAATCTAATAGCAATACCCAAAGATACATAAACGCCGATAAAAAAAACAATCAGTTTGCTTATAACAAGTCAATGAATACGGATTATTAACACCTACAACAAACCATGCCCAGATCCATTCTTGAACCCCGAAACAACATCAAAAAATGGTAATTCCTCCCACGTATATACACACATTAAACATGAACAGAATTGATAGCCTTCGCGACGAACACATAAATCATTAGTCTAGACATATATCTCACACATAACCAATAACCACGGTTAATATAAACTACTTATCAATCAAGATTATTTTTCAAACTTGATCCATAACTTAATTACTACAAAAACTAAACAAAAGATTAAAAAAAAAAAAGAGACGTTGTTAAACACTTGCAAACGTCGTAACGAACACTACGTGAGAACATACATGTTACAGGATTCATTAGCTAAATAAATACACATGGATTTTGAACATACAATACTATCAAAAACAAATCAGAATGCAAGAAACAAACATGTATATAATATAAAGTTATAGTTGATGATGAATATATAAACGATGCTAAAAGAAACAATTAAACCTTTGGAAATTCAAAGAGAAGTTGCTATGGCAGCGTGAAAGCTTTGTTTGAAGACTTAGCCAAGACACAACCGAAAACAAAAGCAAGAAACTGTGTTGTGTATGCTTTTATAACTAGAAAAGAAAAAAAAAAAATATTAAAAGGTACGACTAATAAAGGGATATCATGCGGGTAGAATTTACTACTGAGTGTATTTTGCGGAGTCTCGCTAATTTTATTAAAAGTTTATAAATAGTAAGGGTTTAGAATATAGGATAGCACAATATTTTTTACATGTTACATTATTTATGTTACTACAAATTTGTCATAATATCATACTTATTGTTGACGTGACCAAGGTATTGAGTATTGACGAGTAAGCAGTAAGTTTAATATGAGATAACAATCTAAAAAGTGTGTAGCGCATAGTGAAAACGAAAAAAAAAAAAAAAAAAAAAAAAAATTAGTAACGGGCATGAAGTAATGTACGTGACTTCTATATAACGGGACATGAAGTAATGTTTATACGTTTTCATCCATTTTCTTACACTTTAATCCGTTTTTATACATTTTTATCCATTTTCGACTCAACAAAGGGTTGTGTTTCAATTGTGATAACAGGTGGGTGCGGGGCCATAAGTTGTAAAGATGTACAGTTTGGTTTAGTTGGTGCTAACTCGTTTTTGTTACGTGATTAAACAATATTAACAACCACATATTCGAATTGGGGATAATCTCATTTTTTACCTATTTTCAAAACTCATCAAGTATGTCGGTCTTTTCTGGGAATTTTCGAAACAAAATCAAGATTAAAAGGAAAGTACGCCGCACTTGTTGTCAAGTGTATTTGGTATATTGTGACTACGTTAGACCATAGATCCAACGTTGAGGCCGGCCCCCTTAATTGTAAGCGCGGCCCCCTTAACTTCTATATAACCTATAAAATTGGTTTAGTATATCACATTTTAACTTTAAGTATTACTAACAATTTTCAGGGGAAATTACTATTCGGCGAACGGTAATTATCCTAAGAAAAATGGCAGAAATAACTCCCGCCGCTTACACGCAATGACGCAAACAGTCCTAGAAAACTGCATAAGGGTCCTTGTTGTTAGTTTGTGTTACAGAACCAGTCTTTTAATTAAATATAAGGACTTTTGTGTAACAATTTACAAAAATAGTCCCTTTTAATTATTTAAATTCACAAAAATATCGTTCAAAAAAAAGTTACATAGAATAATAACTGTCACCTACCTAGATACTTTTAATTTCCTATAGTTTATAGTAAATGGAATTTATAGACTTGCGATCAATCAAATATTGCAAATAGTTAGTATAACGAGGTTAGCAATTCTTTTGTTTTTTCTTTGAAAGTCTCTTTTAAAGTATTTGCAAAACAAACTAACATTACCAGATTATAAATTATAGCTCTTTTGAAAAAATTGGCATAGGCGGCCGATTAATCTCCGTATAATCGCTGATCACTCACTAAGCGCTTTGATTTATCATAATCTGCCTATTTAATCGCTTTGGTCAAAGACCGCTTAAAAATCGGTCAACAAACCGATGAATCAGAAAAATCGGTGTAATCGGACAAAATCGCTTAAAAATCGGTCAACAAAATCGCTTAAAAATCAATCAAAATCGCTTAAAAATCGGTCAACAAACCGATTAATCGGACAAAGGCAGTCAAATATCTATTTTAAATGGTCAACAAACCGNCTGCCTATTTAATCGCTTTGGTCAAAGACCGCTTAAAAATCGGTCAACAAACCGATGAATCAGAAAAATCGGTGTAATCGGACAAAATCGCTTAAAAATCGGTCAACAAAATCGCTTAAAAATCAATCAAAATCGCTTAAAAATCGGTCAACAAACCGATTAATCGGACAAAGTCAGTCAAAGATCGCTTAAAAATGGTCAACAAACCGAGTAATATCTATGTTTGACTTTGAACTTTGAAGATTATGTATTATGTTTATATTTAAACACCTGAAATATTTGAACTTTGATGCATTATACTTATCTCATACATATAATATAATATAATATAATATAATATCTAAAATTACAATTTTGTGCATAAAAATTCCAATCCGATTAATCCCCGCCCTAACCGATTAATCGCTAGGTGCTACCCGACCGCCTAACTAGCACATAGCGATTTTTACAACCTTGGATTATAGCATAACATTTATCGAGTAAATTGCATGATTTATATTTTTTCTCTCTCCTACTTACACAAGACTAGCCCTTCATCATTTCACAACATTATTCCCGCCCTACCCACCCGAATTTCTCTCATTGCTCTTCCTCATCATTTTCACTAACTATAATCTTGAACTTGTGTTTATCATTATACAAATCTATGTAAACAATTGTGTTAACAACATGAAAGATGATTAGATGAGAAAAAAAGGTAATTCAAGCATCAGAAGAGTTAGAAATGAGATGTGAGAGGCGTATGGTAATTACTTGAAATCATGTTGATTTGAGTTATATTTTGTATAAATATATATTTACTTGTATTTTTGTCGATTTACTAAGTAATTTTTGTATTTTTTTCCTTTGTTCCAGAGTATGCACTACATTTATTCACCATACGCAAACATCGTGATGGGACCTATAGGAGGTTTCCTAATAGACAATACGTTAGTGGTCAAGAAGACATTTTTAATAGGTTTGATATTGAAGTTTTCTCGGTTCATGGGGTTTGATATTGAAGTTTTCTCGGTTCATGAGTTAGATAAGATGGTCAAATAGTTAGGATACATAGGTGAGTATGAGCCTCTCTTTCATCACTATTTAAGCCCCATGAGTTGTTTAGATATTGGGTTGTATGCATTGGGATGTGATGAGGATGTGCATTGTATGGCTACTATTTTTTTTAGTTTCTATTAAATAGAGGTATGTATAAAGCATGATTATACTAGGCTTAATTATTACAAAATGTCACCAGGACAAATTAGGGCAACAATAGAAGAGTTTGAGGAAGATATGTCTAGTGAAACTAATACTAGTGCTTCTAAGGAAAAAAAATAAGGTGAAATATTGTTGTTGACATGGCATGATAGTAATACACATACTAAGAAAGGTGAGGATAGCTGTTACACCTAAGTGACTAAGTCTATACCTCAAGGTCTGATAAATATCCCTACTAGATCATGCAACATCATATTTAAACAATTAGCTGAGAATGTATCTGGTCATGACCTTCCACATAGAATCACAGTTTGAAAGTATAAACCTCACTTTCATCTTAGTGGAACAAGGTTAATGATGTAATCGATGATGTGATTAGATGTATATATGTAGCTTAATAAAAAAAGTGGTCGTCTTGCTATTCGTGGTGTTTTGGTTGATGGTACTTGGATGGAATATCCTATTCTTGTTAAGAATGAATTCTTTGAGCATTTTAAAAATAGGTTTGATCAGCCTAAACAATATCGCGTGTTGCTAGATAAGGACTTTGTTAATAGACTTACAATGGAGCAGAAGGTTGAATTGGAAAGGGAGGTTTCTAAAGAGGAGATAAAAAGGGCGGTTTGGGATTGTGGAATTGATAAAGCTCCCGGGCCGGATGGGTTTTCTTTTAGATTTTATCGTCGTTATTGGGATCTTATTGAAAATGATGTGAATGATGCTATTAAATGGTTCTTTCAACATGGAGTATTCCGAAAGGTGGTAATTCGTCTTTTATTAATTTAATCCCTAAGATTCCAAATGCTAATATGGTTAAAGATATCCGTCCTATCAGTCTTATTGGAAACTTATATAAAATTATTGCCAATGTGTTGGCTAATCGTCTGCTGTTGGTTCTTGATGATCTTGTTAATGAAATCCAATCAGCTTTCGTGTCGGATAGACAAATTCTGGATGGCTCGTTTATTTGGAATGAAACCGTTCAATGGTGTAAGAGTAGAAAGAAGCAAAGTAGGATTTTTAAGGTTGACTTTGAAAAGGCGTATGATTCGGTTAGATGGGAGTTTATTGAAGACATGTTGAGGAGATTCGGTTTTGGTGAAAAATTGTGCATGTGGATTAAAAGCTGTCTTCATTCTTCTAGGGGTTCGGTCCTCATTAATAGAAGTCCTACTAAGGAGTTTCAATTCTACAAAGGTCTCAAACAGGGAGATCCACTTTCACCCTTCTTATTAATATTGGTCATGGAGAGCTTACATGTTTCATTTCAAAGAGTGGTGGATGCAGGATTATATAACGGGTTCAAGTTGGCGCCTTCTTTACAAATTTCACATTTGTTTTATGCGGACGACACTATTTTCATGGGTCGGTGGAGTCAAAGTAATATTGATACTATTACGCGGGTGTTGGATGTTTTTTTTATCGAGCGTCGCGTCTTCGGATTAATATGAATAAAAGCAAACTTATGGGTATATATGTGGATAGTAGTAAGGTGAATCAGGCTGCTACGCAGATTGGTTGCTCGGTGCTCAAGATGCCGTTTAGTTATTTGGGATCAAGAGTGGGTGATTTCATGTCTCGAATTCATGCTTGGAATGAGGTTACAGACGGAATGAAGTCTCGGTTATCGAGATGGAAATTAAAAACTCTTTCAATTGGAGGGCGTCTAACACTTCTCAAATCTATTTTAGGTGCAGTTCCAGTATACCATATGTCCATTTTTAAAGTGCCTCTGAAGGTGCTTCATAATATGGAAGCCATTCGATCTCGTTTCTTTAATGGCGCGGAGTTAAATTCTAAGAAACAAAGTTGGGTTGGATGGAACAAGGTCTTGGCTTCTAAAGATTTTGGCGGCCTTGGGGTGTCTAGTATTTTTACGTTAAATAGAGCGTTAATTTTTAAGTGGGTGTGGAGGTCTATATTATTACACCCGTAATCCGATAAGGTACTATTTTATAATAAAAATGATGGTATTTTATTATTTAATATATTTTTAAGAGTAAGTGGCAAATTCTATTTAGATATGTGGTCAATGTAATAAGAATGAGACTTAAGGGACTAAGTTTGCCAAATGAGTAAAGTTAATTAATTAAATACTTATCTTTAATAATCAAGAACCTGGAAGAATTTGGGAGGATTATCCGGAGTGTGTAAGAGTGTCGATCCACAAGGAGAAAAGAGAGGGAAAATCCAAGCTCTTAGCTAAGCTCAAGTAATCATTGTGAAGTGCTAGTATAAGCTCTAATAACCCTTAATTGGGTGTATCTACAAGTAAGTGTTTTTCCCTAGTTATGAATCTACGGTTAATGTTGTAAAGTTATGGGATGATGGGTAAAGATTAGTAGTATGAATTGCTAGTTAATTAGTCCCTAATTAGAGTTGATTGTGGTATAGGAAGCAAGTAAGAAGTTGGAAGCTATTGCTAGTGAGGTTGTGACTTGTGAATCAAGGTAAGTATATGGTTGATGTGTTTCGAAAGCTTTATATTTATTAAACTAGTTTCACCATTTCCTTAATACACAAAACACATGGGCAAAAGTATAACCCCCGTTTATAGCAAAGGTTTGAGGTAAGACCAGGTCGTCCCAAGAGAGGATGTTGTTTCTTATTGCTAGTTATAGGTAACAAAATTAGATTTCAATGATTGTCACTTACCACTAAAACCGTTTTTGTTGGATTTAAGTTCTTTGAAATGTTTTTCCAATTTATATTAAAAGTATGTTTATTCAAGGCAAAGCACATGAGAATCACGAGAGGTATCACAGAAGTTACATGGACAATGCATAAGAGTAAAACATGATGGTAGATCACGTTAACTAGTATATCTATCCCATGTAAAAGAATCTCCTTTCGGCCTTTGATTCTAGATACACAAAATGCATAAAGTGTGGTCCAAGTATGAAGTATGTAACATGCATTTCCTCTAGTCAAGCCGTTAGACATTAGACTAGCCATTAAACGTGTCATAATCAAGATTATTATTTGTTTTACTAAGCAATTCTCACAAGCATAGCAATGAGTTGTTATACACAGACAATTCATAATATAACCAACATAATTGAATCTTTCGACCTTTAGGCAATCACTATGATCAATCAAGACAAACGATAAGGTACTAAACAATGACATATCAAATGCAAGTAAAATAGATTCAATACTCATGATATTAATCTCATAACAAACATGGCTCAAATGCCTCAAACAAACATAAGGTTACTACTCCATATTATTCATAAAGTTAAACAAGTACAAAAGTATTTCTAGCATTATAACGAATTATACCGAAAGTATTCGAGCTCCAATTGGTTCTCCAAGTGTGGTTCTTACTTCTTAGCTAGTGGTTTTGGTACAAACCACTACTAACTACTTCTATAATCAAGATTATTTGATGTTGTTGTGTTGTGTTTTTTCCTCCGTTTTGAGCTCCTTTTATAGCGTGAAAATGCTGTCCTAGCACGTCCAAATGAGTTATGATAGGCAAGTGATCGGCCTCAGCATTGAAGTGGCTCATTAATGTAGAAAACATAACTGACATGTGAAGTACGCCGCGCATTTGGTGTAAAACCGACGATCTTTATTTTGCGTAACCGGCGCTTATGTTGCATATAACCGGCGTACTTTATGTTTGACTCGTGAATACATAGTTGACCAAAGATACCCGTAAGCGGCGCTCTTCCTTCATATAAGCGGCGTGCTTTAGTCCGACTAAGTCTTTTTTCCTTTTATGTTTACAAAGTCATCCAACTCATGCTTTTCTCGTTACTTTCACCAGACCTATGTCCTGCAAATATATTCTCATATTAAGTCCTAATAATGTGGTTATTTTATCCTATAATTCGTATAATATCGGGGGTATAAACATGTATAATACGAGACTCATCAAACTCCCCCATACTTAAACCAATGCTTGCCCTCAAGCATAAAAGAAATGTATTTTAAAAACTAAGTCTCGTATAAGTTTCAAAAGTATATATTTGTTGTGTATCAAAGACAACCAAGAATAACATGACATGCTCCTCACGAAAGTATCAAATTTTCATATTCACTCAAGCACTCATAAAAATAGTTTTTGGTATGGAATCACTCTCATAGCTTAGTCATAACTTATAGATTAACCATATGCTTGTAAAAGAAACAAAACTGCACCGACATGGCGTAAGCACCAAGTATAAATATCAAAGAGGTCTTTTATTGGGTTTAAGGGTTATAAGGTATGTTTATGGAAAATTGTTGTAAACACTTAAGTCGGGAATTCACACTTCTTCTTTCTATACTTTTTTTCACTTATTTTTTCTTTTCATCACTTTTCTTTTTTCACTTATTTTTTCTTTTCTCCACCAAATTGCAACAAAGATAAAGCGTGCACTCTTCATACTCATCGTAATTGGTATACAACCATACTTTTTTCTCATATATACTCCAATTCTTTTATTCCCGACTAAGCAACATATTTTTTTGATTATTTTCTTGATAGATAAATAGAAATGAAAAATCAAGGCTCAGAAAGGTGTATCTAATGGATAATAGCACTAAAAGTGAGTGCTAAAGGGTTATATTTCGATTAGAAAACGGCTGGCTTATATATGGTGTAATTCCTATTTTTTGCCTCTTATTACGTAAAAATACTTATATCACACGAATGTGATCTTACTGCGGTCTCATAATGATTTCAAATACAAGTTCTAGAATCACATAAATTATCGGCACACTCATGAACAAAGAAATCAAGCATAAAAGGTATATGCCGATATAGGCTCGAAATCCTCACATTTATAGTGGTAATGGTCATAAAATATGCAAATAATGTCATTAATCCTGATTCAGACTTCTTATAATTGTTTTGGATACGTTTTTATAAAATTCTTTAGTTATTTCCAATTTTACTTCTATTTATATACTCCTGTAATCGGCGTACATCACAAGAATGTGCGTCGGTTTTTAGTTATAACCACGACGTTTTTATGCCAAAAGCGGCGCTTTTATTTTGATTTTTTTTCTTCACAGTTTAAAATTTTTCATATACTAGCATAAGTTTTGTCTTTATTTTTCAAGTTATCTTCCCCCATACTTAAATTAAGCATTGTCCCTAATGCTTTAAGAATTAAAAACAAAGTATAACGGGAAAAATAAAGGATAACGGTACTTCCCGGGTATGCTTTGTTATTCTCCCGAGAAATTTCCAAGTAATTGTCCATCTTTTGGACCATAATCTTATTCCCTGTAATGCAACAAAACAATATCCACAAAAGTTGTAATGTGCCATCCACACATTACGTTAGCATTATATATATAATAGATAATAGTTTAAATTGTTCAGATTATTTTGAAATGGCAAGCATGTTGCTAATCGTGGTGGTGGAGTGGTGCAAGTGTTCAAACTGTTTAGTTGTGGGTACCAACAGAGGTACCCTAAATACAGACCATTAAATTGTATGAAATGTTTGAAATTGTTTTAAATCCATGACCAACACCCTGGCCATCAAATCATCCAACATAAATACCAACCACACCGTGTGTCCAGCCAAACCCCGGCGGGTTTTACTCCTGACCTTCACCAAATATTAACTGGCTCAATCTCTAACACTTCAGGCAACTCCCTAAGCTTCCCAGTCCCTGCTTCTCTCAGATACCCAAAGTTTTTCATCTCCACTGGTTTACACATCACAGGCCCACAAAATGACTCCATTTGCTCCTCATTAAACAATCCCAAGCTCCTTGCAATTCTTGTCATCATATGACCAGAACAGATCCTAGTACCTCCAACAGTCACAGCTCCTTCACTCAGGTGTTGTGCAATCAACCAGCTCAGATTCAATCTGGAAAGGTGATGATCATTGACAAACACATATAATATCCACAAATCCATGTCCAACACATACTGCTCATAATGTGCTCTGTGAAAAATAGATTTCACCAAGATCTTGTGAACTACTTGCAACAATGGGTTCTTGATCTTCCAAACTCTTTTCTTTCCATACACTCTAACATCCTCACCACTTATCTCCTTCCAAAATGCAGCAACATCAAAATTTCCTATTGATCTTTCTCCTTCCAGCACCAATCTTTCAAAATTTACATCCCCCATCTCCTTGTCTGAATGGATTCCTAATAGTTTACTAAATTCCAGCAATGTTACTTTTCTTTCAACTCCTCCTAATCAAAATTTCATGAACTTATCAGTAGCAATATTACCATCACATACCTCTTCCTCACAGACAAAGAACTAAAAAATTCCAAACACCATTCCATGTGAATTGGTTCCCTGATTTCCAAAACTCTTTTCCACATTTCAGAGGTAACAATCCTATGACCACATACCACCCTCATTAATAGCATATCTTCCAAGAATTCATTGCAGCCTAGTTGTTTCATAATCCTCCAGCTTATAATTCTTGGTACATCTATCTCCCTTTCACTCAGTCTATTTAACTTGTTGTTCAAAATCTTCCTTTCTACTCTGTCTACATTCTTCCATATTAGATTTGGATGTTCTTCAGGTTTCTTTTTAGGTGCCAATAGTGCTCCCATGGTTCTTGAAGCAATATTCAAACTTCCTTCACCATACATGTTCTACTCACATAATCACAAACAAGCAATATTAGTTGTTAGAAAACATTAGCATCCTAATCATAATCATTTAAACAAGTTTCATGCCTACTGTGATCAAATTGTTCCAGAAAATTGGCGGTTTTAGAAATAAAACTTGCGGTTACGTGATAAAATTTTCAAAATCATGAAAAAGTTCGGCGGTTTTAGTAAAAGATCCGCGGTCTTGGTCCTCAAAACTGGCGGTTTTTATGCTCTGCACAAAAAGTGCTCTGTTTTATATTCAAGAATCATTCTCATAGTGTCAAGGCTTTAAAATTCTATCCTTCTCAAGCTTCTAAAATCTTAAATTCATTCTTAAGTTTCCAAGTAAGTATGTAATAGCAACATATAGCAGTTTAAGCATCATAAACTTAGAATCTTATGCATTCTCACTCAAAATCTCTCAAATATTGATATAGCATCTTTAGAACATGTATTCTTCCCTCTAATCTTATAGGCAAATGTGAATTACTCATATGATTCCACTAACATAGGCAATTATTAATATTAGGGCTAAGATAAATCCTAATTCTCATAGTGATCATAATTCTACAACTAAACAAGGGGCAAACTCAATTTTCATATAAAATAACACATAATCAAGCATTAAACATTCATAATTCAGAATATCATAGCAAACCCTAAGTTTTTGATCATCAAAACCCTAAGAAATTTTAGAAGATTAACACAAGTGTAAAAACTTACCCTCATTGTGTTGAAATATTGGTTTTGGTCTCCAAAAAGTGTTTGAAAGTGTTTAGAATTTGGTAAAAACCGTCGGTGTTTTTGTGTGTGTGTTTTGAGTGTTTTCCTTAACTTAGCGCGTAATGTCAAAATGTTTTGTTTTTGAGTTATAAAGGCTTCCCTCGCTAAAAACTCGGCGATCTTTAATAAAAGAGCGGCGATTATTTCTGCAATTTTTCTTACAGTGTGCTATGATCTTCTAGAAATTTAACAATAGTAAACTAACAATAAAAGCAATCATATAAACATTCACAATTGTTGTTCATTCATCTCTTATAAGAGGCATACTCATCAAGCATAAGCTTGTGATTCAACTTATTCAAAATTTTATAAAATAACATAGAAAATAAAAATAAGAAAGGAGTATTATTTCAACTTCATTTTTGGGTGTTGTTTTGGTGTTTCAAGCAGTGAAATGCTCTGGTGACATAATGTCACCAAGCTTGTAGGAACCAGATGGTTTAGCATCAATAGTAGGTTCAGATGGTTTGGGATTCTCTTCCTTATTAGGAACAACTTCTATTCCTTCATTAACTTCTGCCCACAAGGTAATTTCTCCATATTGGTAGTTAATCATGCTCCTAGTGTGTTCCATGAATGTTCTTCCTAATATTACATCAGGCTCCACATCATCTTCCACAGGGTTAACATAGAATTCTAGTTCATAGCTTGTGGTTTTCTCCATATAATCTCCCATAGTTTCTCCTACTAGTTCCATAGACAGCTTCTTATCAATTTTCTTATCTCCATTCTCCAAAATTTCATATTTTAAATCAAGTTTGACCACATACTCCTGGGAAATAAAGTTTTTATCTTGGTAAAGGTCTAAAATTCCATCTGAGGCAAACATCCCCTCAATATAACATGGTGTTACATATTTTTCTCCATCTTCCTTCCCATTTCCAATCCTATGAAATAAGAATACCTTGGTTTTCTCATTCATCTCAGGGGCATAAGGATTCATTCTCTAGGAACTCCTTCCAAGAACATTAGTATCTGGGTTGATAGTTAACAAGCCTTTGGAAAAATCTATAACTCCGTTTGTTTGCTCCATAAAGTTTCTCCCTAAAATTACACTATGCTCCCATTCACTATCACTGGGGTTAACATATAACTCAACAAAGAAAATGTCTCTATTCATTTGCACTAGCAGCCTCTTAGTAACCTCTTTCCTACCAACTTCTTTTTCCTCAATGCTTACCCTTAGTTTCTTCATTAACTCCTTTGATATTAAGCTCCTGCTATAATCTAAATCAGCCACAGCATCATTAGCATAATTGTTCTCAACAAAACATGGAGTAATGAACTTCATGTAACATCCTTCAGTTTTCATCCTAGGAAAAATATGAACCCTTCGTTCATTTTCCTTGTTATCAGCTATAATCTCAAAAGTGACTTCTCCCTGCCAAGTGTTCTTGCTTTCCACTTGGTCTTTCTCATCACTTACTGGTCCTAAATTTGATTTCTTCTCCATTTCTATAGCATTCCAGCACAACATCAAATTAAACATTAGTAGGTTAGTCAAATAAGTCATAAGTTCATAATCATATTCCAATAACTTCATATAAGCCATATATGTCAAGATATGAATCTGTTTAATCATCATAGATAAGAAACAAGCTTTCTGCAGAGATTTTTGCAGAAAAGTTCTGTGAGTTTTAATAAAAGTACGGCGGTTACGTGGTATTTTGGCCGTTATATTTAAAATTTTCCAGAAGTACGGAGAGTTTAGGTAAAACATCATCATGTTTCTGGGTTTTTTCAGTCTTCCATAAGAGATATTATCATTCATTAATTCAGATATCATTTGAAAACATATTGCAATTATCTTCTCATCTATAATAGCAATCCAATATAGCATTCGCAAGCAAACAATTAAAAGGTAAAAGCAAAATATTTTTGTATTTTTGATTTTAATGTGCATTATATACTCATGCCACAATTCAGATAGTAAAAACAAGAGAAAAAAAAGTCCTGTGCTCTCAAAATCTGGAAAAGACATTATACAAGTTTGTTTTTGGGGTTTTGTGAAATCAAATCCAACTACTCTTCACTGTATCAAAAGCTCGGCGGGTTTTATCTGAAAAACCGGCGCTCTTTTTATCTCAAAAACGAAATTTTCTAAACTTCTAGTAAGAATTCTTGGTATATAAGTAAATTTTCTTTTTGCAAAACTAACAATACGATTCAAACTAACTTCCCCGGCAGCGGCGCCAAAAACTTTGATGTGTTTCGAAAGCTTTATATTTATTAAACTAGTTTCACCATTTTCTTAATACACAAAACACATGGGCAAAAGTATAACCCCCGTTTGTAGCAAAGGTTTGAGGTAAGACCAGGTCTTCCCAAGAGAGGATGTTGTTTCTAATTGCTAGTTATAGGTAACAAAATTAGATTCCAATGATTGTCACTTACCACTAAAACCGTTTTTGTTGGATTTAAGTTCTTTGAAATGTTTTCCCAATTTATATTAAAAGTATGTTTATTCAAGGCAAAGCACATGAGAATCACAAGAGGTATCACAGAAGTTACATGGACAATGCATAAGAGTAAAACATGATGGTAGATCACGTTAACTAGTATATCTATCCCATGTAAAAGAATCCCCCTTCGGCCTTTGATTCTAGATACACAGAATGCATAATGTGTGGTCCAAGTATGAAGTATGTAACATGCATTTCCTCTAGTCAAGCCGTTAGACATTAGACTAGCCATTAAACGTGTCATAATCAAGGTTATCATTTCTTTTACTAAGCAATTCTCACAAGCATAGCAATGAGTTGTTATAGACAGACAATTCATAATATAACCAACATGATTGAATCTTTCGACCTTTAGGCAATCACTAGGATCAATCAAGACAAACGATAAGGTACTAAACAATGACATATCAAATGCAAGTAACATAGATTCAATATTCATGATATTAATCTCATAACAAACATGGCTCAAATGCCTCAAACAAACATAAGGTTACTACTCCATATTATTCATAAAGTTAAACAAGTACAAAAGTATTTCTAGCATTATAAAAATTATACCGAAAGTATTCGAGCTCCAAGTGGTTCTCCAAGTGTGGTTCTTACTTCTTAGATAGTGGTTTTGGTACAAACCACTACTAACTGCTTCTATAATCAAGATTATTTGATGTTGTTGTGTTGTGTTTTTTCCTCCGTTTTGAGCTCCTTTTATAGCGTGAAAATGCTGCCCTAGCACGTCCAAATGAGTTATGATAGGCAAGTGATCGGCCTCATCATTGAAGTGGCTCATTAATGTAGAAAACATAACTGCCATGTGAAGTACGCCGCGCATTTGGTGTAAAACCAGTGATCTTTATTTTGCGTAACCGACGCTTATGTTGCATATAACCGGCGTACTTTATGTTTGACTCGTGAATACATAGTTGACCAAAGATACCCGTAAGCGGCGCTCTTCCTTCATATAAGCGGCGTGCTTTAGTCCGACTAAGTCTTTTTTCCTTTTATGTTTACAAAGTCATCCAAATCATGCTTTTCTCGTTACTTTCACCAGACCTATGTCCTGCAAATATATTCTCATATTAAGTATCAAAAGTCCTAATAATGTGGTTATTTTATCCTATAATTCATATAATATCGGGGGTATAAACATGTATAATACGAGACTCATCAATGGTCATAACATGTTTTGTTAGCTTTATCATAATTTATGTATGATAATGGTTTATATTTGTTAGCTTTATCATGTTTGTTACATGGTAATGGTGATGGATAGGATATAGGGTGCGTTAGCTAGTTATAGATCCATTTCTAGGCATAGCTTAGTTAGTCGTTGGGCTAACTTTGGGATAAGGTTCAACCTTGTGGGTTGATCGCGTTTAGGCCGACTATGTTGGCGCGAGGTAAGTGCCCCTATATCGCTAGCTTAACTAGTGAATTGACTAGTTATGGTCTAGGTTGCACGAACACGGACACGACGATACGGAAAAATCTAAAAATATAGGACACGGACACGGCGTAGACATGGGAATTAAATATTTATTTTATATATTAAAGGTGACAAGATTGAAAGATACAAACTGAAGATGGGTAGTATACTATTACTAATATTGGAAATCTCAACCAATTTCACGAAACAATAATACTTTTCTTTTGAACGAATAATATAACCATCATATACTCTAAAATATTACTCATAATATATGTAATAAAGTAATGCGAATGAATTTCACTAACCACAAAATCAACATTTGCAACCGTGTTTCACAAAACAATAATAATACTTTTTTTTGAATGAACAAAACAATACTACTGCATAAATATATGAAATTTGCTATTTGTATTAAGGCAATAGTTAAAATATCAGAATATGTAATAATCGATTGTATAAAAAGAATAAAACCACTTTATCACTGTATTGTATTAGTTGTATTGGCCAACTGCCCTTATCCATGTGTGTCACACCCCCAAAATCAGGTCGCAGCGGAATGGAATTCCGAGGGAGTGACGTTCATGGAATACAAAGTACAAGGAAATAAAGAATGACCTCTAAGTGAGTCATTTTAAAACAAGCGTTTGATTTAAACATAAACGTTTACAAAAGCATTAAGTTTCCGAGTTTTACCATCAAAATGTAAGATTTTAATACATAACCAAACGCTAAGTAATGCAAAGAAATCTTCATCATGATGTGCTTCCAAAATGTGAATCGATACGCATTCCATACATACTTATGCAAACTTCATTTAGTTACCTGAAAATACACGCTAAAACGTCAACATAATTGTTGGTGAGATCATAGGTTTAGTAAACAAGTAATCCGCGGAACACAAGATTTTTAATAGGGACAACCATTATAACAAATACAATGTTAACCCAAAAATAAAATACAATGCCTTAAGCTCATGACCCCGAAGCTCGACGTAATCGTATGCAATCAAGCATAATAATGCCCCAAATGAGTGTTTGCCAGGCACTCGGAATTAATCCGAATGGTATGCGTCCGTTTAACAAGTTGGCGCGACCAACCCGGACGGGGTGTCAACCCAAATAGATCTATTCATAACATCCGCGCTTACAAGTAATTAACGGTTCATGATAAAGGGGACTTAAGCGGCAGTAATCGGTAACTTAGGCAATGTAACAGTTTTGTACTTATGTCCGCAATAAAAATAAAGCAGTGTATTTCCACCCCAAGTATTTGAAATCATGTAATAAAAGTGTACAAGTGGGGCTATGACTCACCTGTAGTAATCAACGTACTTGGTGAAATGAAAACGAGTTTCTTATGCGAGAAAACTCAAGAACAGCCTAAAAATATATAAGTCGTCTTAGGATTTTGTAATAGGTACCGTATGTATTTTAGTAAATCCATTTATCATCCATATATGTTTGTAAAGTAATTTAGTAATAAACTATGAAATTTTATCAAGGAAATTGCCGTAATGTTTAAATGTTCGCTAATGTTCAAGTCCATTATGTTAATGGATATTTCAAAAATCTCTAATAGGTCTAATAAATAAATATATTGTTCTACCATTTCTGTCTACTTCGTTTTATCCGAAATATACTCCAAATGGTCCAAAAATCTATTTTAAAAATCTTATCAGCATTCTAATAGCCAAATAAAAGTTGTCAAAAGTTTATGTTTCGTCGCAACTTCCTTAGGCCATATCTTTTCCGTCGTAGCTCCGTTTCTTGCGTTCTACCTATCCCCGCGAAGGTTACAAGGTTTACTAGCATATTTTCAAGGTCTCGGTTAGTCTAGATACTTTCTAAAGCTCGGTTGTTGCTTGTCAATATTTCTGTCAGCAAGTATATTTCAGAAATTTTTGTTTTTGCCGCAAATCTTGAATCTAGCGTATCTTTTTCATTATAAGTCCGTTTTTAGTCATTCAAGCGCTCACGTTCTCATTATAAAGTCTATTTTCTATATTTTTAACCAAATATGGTATTTAGAAAACTCATTTTTCTGTAAAAACGTTTTCGGGACAGCAAGTTTGTAAAAGGGTACAAATCTCATTTTTATCACTTGTAACTTACTAGATCTAGCTTGGATTTTGTCCAAAAATTATCCTAACACTACTACAACTTTCCCATAATTTTAATAGTGCCAAGACTATATTAATAACTTAATATATATGTCAAACCTCAAGAATATATAAACTAAGTATAGGAAAACCTATAGATCACATATATTTTATTTAAACCTTAACTTGCACAAGGAATCTAATATAAGTTAGGACTTGAACCTAGCCATTTTTATCAAGAAATATTAGTATTAAACTTGTTTAAAAATCTCAAGAATCATGAACAAACATATATGTAATGGGTGATAAATATTTTATACTAGTTCAAATGGATATGAAATCATCATAACATGAACTCATGTATAAATCATCATCAAAATATATAAGTAGAATATAGAGATGATTTTTAGACTTACTAGTAGTAGATGAATATATATGTAGGTAAAAGAGGTGATCACGAGGGTATCCCGATGCTCCAAAATATAAGTATGCTACCCGATTATGCTTGAAAACTACTTGACTTGCAAAAATATTTCTTTCTTCCTTGGTTTCCTTCCCTTGGCCAAATAGTATATGAGTAGGATGGTAAGAGTTTTATTTTATTTTTTGTTAGTAGTATGTTTCTTATGTTGTGAAATGGCTAAAATGAGCATGTATATATATAGATGAAGCTAGTCAAATTAGTCAAAAATATCTTGATGATTTGGCCTTGGTGTTGGCTGAATTTTAGGGGAAAAAAAAGGGAATGTTGGTCTCTAGCCACCAAAAATTTATTACCATGTTTCATGGTAAAGATAGTTGGAATTATTAGCACATGTTTTTGACTAAAATGGGAGGCAAAAGGTGGCTCAATGTCTCCCTTGATGGGATTTTTGTAAATCTTGCATAAAATGTGTATTTTGAGTGTATTGGGTATTAAAAATATGTATTGGGTATTGGTTTAGTAGTTAACGAAGGTTACGCGTATTTAAACGGTTTAAATAAAGAAATTACATTAGGCGCAAGGAAATATTTTTGGCACTTTGGAAATCATTTTGGTAGCAGCAAGATGTAAGAAATATATTTATTAGGATCATTGGGTACCTTGTGTGATCATTTGCAAGTGTAAAACATTTGTTGAATAAATATACGTAACTAATTATTGTATAATTTTCTTCAACAATTAAATTACGAAAGTAAGTATTAGTAATGAAATGTGGTAATATAAACTAAATATGGTCTATTGTTATTATGAATTTTTATGATTGCTCATAACTTTACGTTTATGAAATTAAAAGTTAAACGTAAAACGTTTTTCACGTAAGTCTTAAAATAAATAAATCGAGTTTGGAAAATAGTATTGACCTGTAAAATAGCCGGTTGTCATAATGTGGGTCCCTACTCCCTACACAACATCAGACACAATAAATATATAAAAAAAATTATTTTCTTTTTTGTCATCTCTTCTCTCTCTCCAATATGCATGTCATCTTCGTCTTTAGTCTTCTTCCTCCATTATCAAGAAGAAAAAAACCAGATCTACTGAAACGCCCCGTGCCCGATTTGACCAAAAAAAATTAAAACTTTTACATGGAAATGACATGATCAAAACTGACCTGCTGTTACTCTTTTAACCATTAACAAAAATCTATAAATATTCAGACCTTGAGGCTATTTTTCAAAGAAACTAGACTCAATTACCTTCGAAACGACGGGTGGCACAACCTCTAATGACTCACGGATTAAAAGATATGATTTTTCTAACATGAGTCATTTTCTGCACTACTTGCTGTCCCAAACACCCATTTCTCTGCATATTCTTTTTATGCACTTTTGACCCATTTTCCGGAAAAACAACTTCTATAACTCAAAAATTTATGAAACTTTCCAGAAATCATAAACTCAACATATTACATCATTTTCATAATCATTTGTGGTCTAAACGACCCATGATCATACACTTTCAAAGCTACGGGTGTTTTGACAAACACCCCTTTTAGACCCATTTTCAATACAACTTGAGCATAGATCATTTACACACTTAAAAACTAGACTTTAACACTACAAAACAACATCACAAACCATTTACAAAACTTGGGGTTTCAACATTACTTCGAGCTCGGTATCTATCACAATTACTCATATCTTACCACTTTTAACCCGTGCCCAATTCCTATGTCTTTACCAAAGACTTTGCCTTCTTTACAAAAGTACCTACAAAACGGTTANGTTAAGTGATTCCCAAAATCTTGAAGTGAATCGACTGTCTCGATCTGAAATAATCGAAACCGATACACCATGTCTTGTTACTACCGCCTTGATGTAGATTTTGGTTAACTTATCCATCTTGTAGGTTTCTTTAATGGGTATGAAATGAGCTGATTTGGTGAGACGATCAACAATCACCCAAATCGCATCGTGTCCGCTCGGTGTTCTAGGAAGTTTAGTGATGAAATCCATAGTAATACGCTCCCATTTTCATTGAGGAATCTCTGGTTGTTGTAGTAATCCAGATGGCTTTTGGTATTCGGCCTTAACTTTGGAACAAGTAAGACATTTGCTGACATAAGTAGCGATATCAGCCTTCATGTTAGGCCACCAGTAAAGCTTCTTAAGATCCTGATACATCTTATCAGAACCTGGGTGTATGGAATACTTTGACTTGTGCGATTCGTGCATGATCAAATCTCGTAGGCCACCAAAATGTGGTATCCAACTTCTATCTTTGAAGCATAACGTCCCATCTGTTCTTTTTGTAAAGCCATTCTTACTTTCTGGCATACCATGAATATTCTCCTTTGGTCGATTCTCTGCCTTAAGTGCTTCGGTTTGAGCCTCAAGAATTTTGGATGGGAGAGGTGAGCAAATTGTCATACCCAAGGATCTTACTCTTAGAGGTTTAAGCCGCTCTTTCCTGCTAAGAGCATCTGCCACTACGTTTGCCTTGCCTGGGTGGTATCGAATCTCACAATCATAATCACTGAGCAATTCCAACCAACGACGTTGTCTCATATTAAGCTCTTTCTGATCTAAGATGTGTTGAAGACTTTTGTGATCCGTGTATACCGTACACTTAGTACCATAAAGGTAATGTCTCCAAATCTTTAGGGCAAAGACAACCGCTCCTAACTATGAGTCATGAGTTGTGTAATTCTTCTCATGAACTTTGAGTTGTCGGGAGGCGTAAGCTATGACTTTTTCCTTCTGCATTAGCACAGCCCCAAGTCCTTTATGCGAAGCATCATAATAAACCACAAAGTTTTCCATTCCTTCGGGCAGTGCCAAAATTGGCGCACTGCAAAGTTTCTGTTTTAACAACTGAAAGGCAGATTCTTGTTTCTCTCCTCATTCATACTTTTGGTTCTTCTGTGTTAGCTTGGTCAAAGGCTTAGCTATCTTAGAGAAACCTTCGATGAATCTTCTATAATACCCATCAAGACCTAGGAATTGACGAATCTCAGTGGGAGTCTTAGGTGTTTCCCAATCTTTGATAGCCTCGATCTTAGCGGGATCAACATGCAATCCTTGACTATCAATTACGTGCCCCAGAAATTGTACTTTTCGTATCCAAAAATCGCACTTAGAAAACTTTGCATACAACTTCTCGTTCTTGGGCAATTCTAAAAT
>LBNU01006794.1:101962-122350 GCA_014162995.1 Artemisia annua
TTTGTTGAATAAATATACGTAACTAATTATTGTATAATTTTCTTCAACAATTAAATTACGAAAGTAAGTATTAGTAATGAAATGTGGTAATATAAACTAAATATGGTCTATTGTTATTATGAATTTTTATGATTGCTCATAACTTTACGTTTATGAAATTAAAAGTTAAACGTAAAACGTTTTTCACGTAAGTCTTAAAATAAATAAATCGAGTTTGGAAAATAGTATTGACCTGTAAAATAGCCGGTTGTCATAATGTGGGTCCCTACTCCCTACACAACATCAGACACAATAAATATATAAAAAAAATTATTTTCTTTTTTGTCATCTCTTCTCTCTCTCCAATATGCATGTCATCTTCGTCTTTAGTCTTCTTCCTCCATTATCAAGAAGAAAAAAACCAGATCTACTGAAACGCCCCGTGCCCGATTTGACCAAAAAAAATTAAAACTTTTACATGGAAATGACATGATCAAAACTGACCTGCTGTTACTCTTTTAACCATTAACAAAAATCTATAAATATTCAGACCTTGAGGCTATTTTTCAAAGAAACTAGACTCAATTACCTTCGAAACGACGGGTGGCACAACCTCTAATGACTCACGGATTAAAAGATATGATTTTTCTAACATGAGTCATTTTCTGCACTACTTGCTGTCCCAAACACCCATTTCTCTGCATATTCTTTTTATGCACTTTTGACCCATTTTCCGGAAAAACAACTTCTATAACTCAAAAATTTATGAAACTTTCCAGAAATCATAAACTCAACATATTACATCATTTTCATAATCATTTGTGGTCTAAACGACCCATGATCATACACTTTCAAAGCTACGGGTGTTTTGACAAACACCCCTTTTAGACCCATTTTCAATACAACTTGAGCATAGATCATTTACACACTTAAAAACTAGACTTTAACACTACAAAACAACATCACAAACCATTTACAAAATTTGGGGTTTCAACATTACTTCGAGCTCGGTATCTATCACAATTACTCATATCTTACCACTTTTAACTCGTGCCCAATTCCTATGTCTTTACCAAAGACTTTGCCTTCTTTACAAAAGTACCTACAAAACGGTTATGCAACTAAACCTCTTTACAAAAGTACCTACAAAACGGTTATGCAACTAAACCATAAGCATTACGCTTAGTAAGTAAAAAGGATAATCACATGATATTATACATCCTTAATCACATAAGCATCATTCACATCACATTAGTCCATAAGACTACTTTCATCAATACTTGCACATCACACTAAATGCACATAACGTCAATCAAACATAATTCTTACATACCTTACATAAGTCACAATGGACTTAACCAAAACTTTGGCTAGTCTTGCCAAACTAGCCTTAAACTATTCTTAATCCAAGCATACTAAACCAAATGCTTACACTAAACCAAATGCTTCATAAACCTTCACTATCATCTTTCACATAACACATATATGAATAAATCAATATAATCTCATGTCATAACTATTTTACTTACCTCACATCCAAGCTAAGATATCAATAAACCATCATCACCTTCTTTGCTTGCTTTCCTAGTCAAATAATCATCAACAAATATAAATACTTCTAATTTACATAACAATTAAGGGTGTCTAACTCACCCATAACCATAACTAAAACCCTTTTAATCATTTACATGATCATATACCAAAATCACCAATTTGTTTTCAATTCACTAAAAGAACTTCACCCCATAATACTATAAAACCTTTATTTTAACCTAAAACCATAATTACCCAAAACCCCCAATTTGGGTACATAAACCCTAACTCACCAATTTACAATTAACACAAGAATTGGGTTACTTACTTGCAAAATATCATTGTCATGGACACATTACTTGGATTAGAATCTCAATCTTCCATCAATTTGGTCATTAGTGATAACCTTGTTTTCCCTCTTTTTTCTCTCTATAACCGCCACACCCCCACACACACTCTTAGATAAAATGAAGAATTATCAAGAACCTGGGTATTTCTAATTTGACCTTTCTTCATTTCAAAGCTATTCCTAAAATGACACTTTTGGTCCCTTAAGTGCTATAGCAATTTAGTCAAGGTACTAGAACAAGTTGGTTCTAGTGCCAATTTGAGGTTTTGGCAAGAATAGTCCCTGCAGACTAGAACAAGTTGGTTCTAGTACTAGAACAAGTTGGTTTTAGTACCAGTTTAGGATTTTGGCAACTTAGGTCCCTTAAGTTATCTTCTCTTATATTTGTGACACATAACACTTTTTAAAACTATTTACATAATATCTTGACTTATAGTTTGACTAACGGGTTTGACTTTCAATTTATCACAATTTGACTAACCAATCATATTAGACCTTCAAACATATAAAGTCTTGGTCAAACTATTTCAAGGCACTTTATCATTATTTAATACTTAAAAACTCAGTTTTGGGGTGTAACAAATCTATCACCCTTATTTAGATTTCGTCCCCAAAACTATTCCGCTTAACATTTGCATCCATACATAATTTTTTTTTATATATCTTAGGCCCATATCATAGCTATATGTCCATTTACTGTCAAGTTAATTTCTACATATCACTCAACGTAGAAATCTCAGTTCAACTAAGTCATAATCAAATTGCTAAAAACTCATTTAAATCACATAATATCATAAAATTTCAAGTATTTCTAATGACACCGCGCCATTAGTATCACATCACAATATGAGAATCCTCCATTTTATTTAACTCTCTACTATAAACAACACTTCACATCACAAACTTATCTAAAATTTCCAACAAATTACGACTTGTCATATAGAAAATTCACTATTTTGACTTTATATAGGTCAAACTTAAACACTATTTTCACTTCATTCACCAATGCACTAACATGACCTAAAGTCATATACCGGCCAATATCGCATTCTACTTAATGCTAAACGCATATTTACTTCACAATTAGCAATTTATTTCAAATTTGTATAAAGTACCACATAAACAGCGCTTTCAAAATCTTTCTCAACTTAAAGCAAAACTCATTCTAGGCGTCTATCTTAAGGTTTCATAAATAACCTTAACGCCGCTATAAATTTTATTCATATCTAATCTCTTATCTTATGACGTCTAACTCGTTTTAGTTTTCACTTTCTCACTTCTCTACTCGTATTCATGCCATATTGGTTACACATAAGCCCACTTGTTTATAACTCTTTACTCACATAAAAAGGCGTCCCAATCTATGTAAGAAAGGAATTATAAACTCATGGTTCGGCGATTTACATTTTCTTTATTTAAATGAAGAGGTGTCCCAATCCATTTAAATAAGGAGGTTGTAAATCATCCTACTCACGTACTTCCGACACAACAATCATACTTACTTTACTTTCCAACTTTTCTAGCCTTGAATCCAATCTCTCTAACTTTCCATCCATGTCATAAAGACAAGCTGGCTATCCCGAAGGATACCGTAATATCCATGCCCTCGCAGCAAGCTGGGCCACCCCGAAGGATGCCATAATATCTATGCCCTCGCGGCAAGCTGGGCCATCCCGAAGGATGCCATAATATCAATGCCCTCGCGGCAAGCTGAGCCATCCCGAAGGATGCCAAAACTATTATCCATGCCATAAGGCAAGCTTTACAAACATGCCATGAAAGGCAAGCTAAGCTATCCCGAAGGATACTTCCATACATGCCAAGGATATAGGCAAACCATGCCGGTGAAGGCAAGCTAACAACCATGCCATAAAAGGCAAGCTAGGCCATCCCGAAGGATGCCATAACTAGAGCATTGGATCCACGCTATGCTTACTTTAACATCTTTACTCGTTTTATCTTTCATGTACTTTTATCATTAAGTACACACTATCATTTCCTCACTTCTCATTGCCTTAAGCAATCTCAGCATTCGCTACCATGTTTACTTTCATCTAAACAAGTTTCTATATAACACTTGCCGATTTTATTATACTTGCATTCCATAATGCAATCTATCATTTATCCGTCAACCCCAAGTTGACTCACACTTTCACTATATATCATTTTATCACATTGGCCTATTCAACTCTTTCATGCACATAATTGTGCATCTTATCATCATACATATTTCAATATTTTAACATGATTCGATTCATGTTGTACAATTATTTCTAGCGCACTTTATATCACTTATGACTTCTAGCGCAATCTATATCTCATTCATCACTTCTACTCATCACGCTTAACTATTTACTTACTAACACATTTTATTTATCATGTTTTATATGTACATGATCTCATCACCCTTAACTAAACACTTTAACTTTCTCATTTAATTTAACATATAAGAATTTATGCTTTCAAGCATCTAATCATTATCATACTTTAATTTCAAGCCTTCTAGACATCTAGGCTTATCAACACTTATCATGCTTCTTAACTTATTTCACATTTCAACGTGTTCTTTCAACTTTCCTTTCATCACTATGTCATCACATAATATGCATTCCAATGCATTATCTCAACTCATACACTTTTATGTATCATGCTCTCAAGCACACCACATAAAACTTAAACATATAATAAACTACCATAGACTTAACATTACATAAACAATAACACTTAACACTTATCCAACAAGTGTTAAAACATTTACAAATATATAGTCTATGGCTTATATATCACATTGCACAATCAATCTATGTCTAAGCATCAACAGTATAATTAACCGTAAGCACTAGTCTACCTTATAACTAAGGGATCATACAACTTTAATTCACTTGTTATCCCATCTCTAATACCACTTGGCATTTCTACTCGTATTCCATTATCATAACTCTATCATACATTCACATAATCGCAATACAAACGCTGGCACCAACCGAGGTGCACGACCAACTAATCATTTAAACACTTCAAGTCCCCTATGGGCTAACATATCATACATATCAACACATTCATCAGTTATCATCATTAGGCTCATCTAACAAAAGGCATAATCCACCTCGTACTTAACAACTACTTCCCGCATCACTAGCACTTACGTTCAACGCTTCTACGAGTGGTTTAAGACTAGGCAACCTATAGTGGAAACCTAATTCACTTAAACCGAAGCTCTGATTCCAAGTTGAAATGCCCCATGCCCGATTTGACCAAAAACAATTAAAACTTTTACGCAGAAATGACATGATCAAAACTGACCTGCTATTACTCTTTTAACCATTAACAAAAATCTATAAATATTCAGACCTTGAGGCTTTTTTCAAAGAAACTAGACTCAGTTACCTTCGAAACGACGGGTGGCACAACCTCTAATGACTCACAGATTAAAAGATATGATTTTTCTAACATGAGTCATTTTTTGCACTACTTGCTGTCCCAAACACCCATTTCTCTGCATATTCTTTTTATGCACTTTTGACCCATTTTCCGGAAAAACAACTTCTATAACTCGACAATTAACGAAACTTTCTAGAAATCATAAACTCAACATATTACATCATTTTCATAATCATTTGTGGTCTAAACGACCCATGATCATACACTTTTCAAAGCTACGGGTGTTTTGCCAAACACCCCTTTTAGACCCATTTTCAATACAACTTGAGCATAGCTCATTTACACACTTAAAAACTAGACTTTAACACTACAAAACAACATCACAAACCATTTACAAAACTTGGGGTTTCAACATTACTTCGAGCTCGGTATCTATCACAATTACTCATATCTTACCACTTTTAACCCGTGCCCAATTCCTATGTCTTTACCAAAGACTTTGCCTTCTTCACAAAAGTACCTACAAAACGGTTATGCAACTAAACCATAAGCATTACGCTTAGTAAGTAAAAAGGATAATCACATGATATTATACATCCTTAATCACATAAGCATCATTCACATCACATTAGTCCATAAGACTACTTTCATCAATACTTGCACATCACACTAAATGCACATAACGTCAATCAAACATAATTCTTACATACCTTACATAAGTCACAATGGACTTAACCAAAACTTTGGCTAGTCTTGCCAAACTAGCCTTAAACTATTCTTAATCCAAGCATACTAAACCAAATGCTTCATAAACCTTCACTATCATCTTCCACATAACACATATATGAATAAATCAATATAATCTCATGTCATAACTATTTTACTTACCTCACATCCAAGCTAAGATATCAATAAACCACCATCACCTTCTTTGCTTGCTTTCCTAGTCAAATAATCATCAACAAATATAAATACTTCTAATTTACATAACAATTAAGGGTGTTTAACTCACCCATAACCATAACTAAAACCCTTTTAATCATTTACATGATCATATACCAAAATCACCAATTTGTTTTCAATTCACTAAAGGAACTTCACCCCATAATACTATAACACCTTTATTTTAACCTAAAACCATAATTACCCAAAACCCCCCAATTTGGGTACATAAACCCTAACTCACCAATTTACAATTAACACAAGAATTGGGTTACTTACATGCAAAATATCATTGTCATGGACACATTACTTGGATTAGAATTTCAATATTCTATCAATTTGGTCATTAGTGATAACCTTGTTTTCCCTCCTTTTTCTCTCTATAACCGCCACACACCCACACACACTCTTAGATAAAATGAAGAATTATCAAGAACCTGGGTATTTCTAATTTGACCTTTTTTCATTTCAAAGCTATTCCTAAAATGACACTTTTGGTCCCTTAAGTGCTATAGCAATTTAGTCAAGGTACTATAACAAGTTGGTTCTAGTGCCAATTTGAGGTTTTGGCAAGAATAGTCCCTGCAGACTAGAACAAGTTGGTTTTAGTACCAGTTTAGGATTTTGGCAACTTAGGTCCCTTAAGTTATCTTCTCTTATATTTGTGACACATAATACTTTTTAAAACCATTTACATAATATCTTGACTTATAGTTTGACTAAAGGGTTTAACTTTCAATTTACCACAATTTGACTAACCAATCATATTAGACCTTCAAACATATAAAGTCTTGGTAAAACTATTTCAAGGAACTTTATCATTATTTAATATTTAAAAACTCGGTTTTGGGGTGTAACATCTACTTCTTCTAAATTTGTCGAAATCCGTGTCCAAATCCGTTTCCAGCCGTGTCCAAATCCGTGACCAGCCGTGTCCAAATCCGTGTCCGTCCCAAACAGCACGTGGGACATGGCACGTGCGTGTCGGACACGTGTCCGAGACGTGTTCGAGGCGTGTTCGTGTCCGATTCTCGTAAAATCATGGGTTAAGTAGTATTTGGACACGTTACTTGATCTATTTAATGATAAGTTGTGCTTTTGGTTAAGAGTTTGAAAGCCTATTTAGTGATTTCCACCCATGGGGTGAAATGGGTCAAAGTTGACTTTTCCCACCGTACTAATAGTCCCGCCACTGGTTGATGGAAATGTTAAATCTTTATGTTTTTATGAGCCCATCAATATATTAGTAAATTCTGGAAAGTCTCATCAATTTTAGAGTCATGGAAGTCGAGTTTTTCGGAAAATGTATAAAGTATATTTTGGGACAGTTTCTGATGCAGGGGCATAAAGCCATACGCATCTGAGCATATGGCTGTACGCTATGAGGATATGCTTCTAAGTAGACCATATGGCTGTACGCTTTTAAGCGTAAAGCCGTATGCTATAGCTGGGTTTTCACATATATTTCTGAGTAGACCATAAGGTTGTACGCTTTTAAGCGTAAAGCCGTATGCTATAGCTGGGTTTTCACATATGCTTCTGAGTAGACCATATGGCTGTATGCTTTTAAGCGTAAAGCCGTATGCTATAGCTGGGTTTTCACATGTTTTCTGAGTAGACCATATGGCTGTATGCCCAGAAGCATAAAGCCATATGCTCCAGTTTTTGTTCATTTTGGTGATTTTGAGGACACATATATTAAGTATCTTTATGACTACGCCTGGCCACCGTAGTGATAAAAATATGGTACATATGTGAAGTTGAAATCATTAGGACTATACATGGGTGACAAACTTTAGGGTGTTAGTGTAGGGATATATAGAATGTCATTCATGCATCAACTATGTATACGATTGTACTTGATGGTGTGACTTGTAAATTTTCAGTTAAAAGAAGAAATGGATACCCCTCACCCAAAAGAAGCCACGAAAGCTACGGCTTCCAAACATGCCGAATCTTCGGCAAACGATGCGGGTGACAACGAGAAAGGTTATGAAAGTTCTTCTTCCTCTTCTAGCCCCGAAGGCCTTAACTTTAGAGGCTTCACAAAAGAGGAAATGAAAACTTTGAATGCAATGATGGCAAAAAGAGTAGGCAAGTCTATTAAGAAATCAATGCCCTATTATATTAACAAAACAACTGATAACATGCAAAAGATATTTCATGAGGAGATTGGAAAGCTTAAGAAGAGTGGGGAGTTAATGAATGATTTGAATGCTCGACCCGGGGTAGGGAAAGAGAAATCTACTTATCGTGACTTCACCGCTTGTGCTCTACCAATATTTACCGAATCTCTTGACCCGTTAAAGAGTTTTAGGTGGATTACCGATATAGAAGGGGCTTTCCGCACTAGTCGTTGTGCGGAGGAGGATAAGGTAAACTTTCCTACCAACTGTCTTCATGAACGGGCTAAAATATGGTGGGAAGGTAAGGCGAATGAAAAAGGTAGTGCTTGGAGAGAAATGTGCACGTGGGAACAATTCAAGGAAGTGTTTACGAAAGAATATGCTCCCGCGAAAGAGATTGATAAAATAAGAGAAGCATTTCATAACCTTATACAAACTAATGAATCAGTGAATGAGTTGTGGGGAAAGTTTTGTGATATGGTGCAATATTGCCCGGAGTATCGTGACAATGAGAAGCTTAAGGTTGACAAATTTCAAAGGATGCTCAAAGATGAAATTCGTACTATAGTGTCACCTTTCAAGTGTACCACCATTGAGGATCTTTTAAGTAGGGCACGTATACGAGAAGCAGATTTGGATAGAATTAAAGGCAAGGAGAAGAAGGAATTGAAAAGGAAGCAAGAACAACCAACACCATTCGGTAAACGGGGCAAGTTTGATTTCACGAGGAGGGACAACACGGGGAAGTTGCCACCTCAGTGTAATAGGTGCGGTAAGAACCATATGGGAGAATGTAAATCAGAAATGAAGGGATGTTTTAAATGTGGAGATCCAAGCCATATTAGCAAAAATTGCACCAAGCCTTTGGTGATATGTTATGGGTGCAACGAAGAAAGACATAAGTTAAGCGAATGTCCTAAGGTCAATCCTAGGAAATCGAAGCCGTCTAATTTGGCCAAAGAAGAAAAGGTTGTGGTTCCGAAGCCTAAAGCTCGTGTTTATCAGATGGGTGTCAAAGAAGCAAAGTCGGGTTCCGATGTTATCACAGGTACAATTCTTGTTAAGTCCAAACCCGCTCGTGTTTTGTATGATTCGGATGCAAGTATGTCCTTTGTATCTTATAGTTTTAGCAAAGAATTATCTACTCCATTAGAAAAGCTTCCAACACCCATAGAAGTCGAAATTGCTGATAGTAAAATTGTTGTGGTGTCTAATGTGTATCGTAATGTAGAGATCGATGAGAGTATTTTTAGGATTGATCTAATTCCTATAATGCTCAGAGAGTTTGATTTTATTGTTGGCATGGATTGGCTTGATAAATACAATGCCGCCATTCTATGTAGACAAAAGATCATTGATGCACATGCGTGTGTCGTTGCGGTTTAGTAGTATTAATGCCTACTCAAGTTTTAATTTTATATTTAGCTGACTTATCAATAACACACACACCTAACGAGCAGTGTACCCGGTCAGTATGAATATAATGGTAAGTAGATTGTTGATTACTAAGAGTGGAACGTATTATCTAGTTAACATAATCAGTATTTTAATATCCTAGGTTAGTTTTACAGTCTAATCTAACGAAAGGGAGTTCAGCCTGAGAGACTGGCACAATTTGGTTTTATTAAACAGTAAATAAACTAATGAGCACGAATTAGCGAATAACAACACATACACAGATAGATAATAGAAGCAGAAGAAGGCCTGTCCTGATAGTTAAGCAGCTTGTCACTTGTTTTATTGCTAGTTTTATATGATGAGTATCGTAATCTAATCTGTCTCGTTGGATCATAAATATAGGCGAGTAAACTNTCAGCCTGAGAGACTGGCACAATTTGGTTTTATTAAACAGTAAATAAACTAATGAGCACGAATTAGCGAATAACAACACATACACAGATAGATAATAGAAGCAGAAGAAGGCCTGTCCTGATAGTTAAGCAGCTTGTCACTTGTTTTATTGCTAGTTTTATATGATGAGTATCGTAATCTAATCTGTCTCGTTGGATCATAAATATAGGCGAGTAAACTCTTAATGATCACTTATGTCTATCCTACTTTCTAGACACTAGGTAAGTAGGCGAGGAACAGGTATGGCAGCCCGCAGGCTCAGCTAGACATAGAGGTTATCAATGCACATATACAAGTCACCAAAAACATCATCATATAAACTTTAATTGATGGGAAAGCAATTTTAAGGGGAGAAGTATGGTGGCCACAAGCCCATCAATCCTGATGAATTAAAGCGTACTAATACAATAAAACAAAACTACTTAATGAATTAAATACATGCAGGACCTTCTTACAGCTCTAATATCTTCGTTTGGGGTGTGTCTTGTGATGCTTCTTCGACTAAGTTCGTCTCCTTAGGGTTTGGTTGCACACAAAATTCGTGTATGTCTTGGGGTATTTATAGTTTCTGTCTGAGGGCACGATGCGGCGCATCGAGTAAGTAGATGCGGCGCATTGACTTAACTTTTCGTGGGGTCCAAGATTAATATATTCCGGAATATTCATACACCGTCTTCAGATGCGGCATATCTTGAATCTTTATGCGGCGCATGTCCTTCAGTGTCTTGGATTGTATCTGGTGAAGTCTGGATAGTGATACGCCGTATGTCAGAAGTGTAATGCGGCATATCTGGAGTAGAACAAGCTTGATCTTCTTCGTTGACCAAAGTTTCATTTGCGGCGCATGATAGAATTACATGCGGCACATTCTTCAAAGTCAGGCAATGGTCTTCGAATTCATCTAAGTATGATATTGCGGCGTATCTGTTGAGAGTGATACATCGCATCTTCTGGATTTCAGTAGATTTTTAACATCTTGCTAGTTTTGCTCCATAATTCGTCTAAAATCGCCAAGTTTCACCAATTGCCTGTTTTTACCTGAGAATTACTAAAGTAAACAATTAAGTATCAATTCTCATAAATAATATAATAAAACAAGTCAAATAAATAGGATAAATGATGACAATTATATGTACTTATTTGATGTCAATCATCCGAGTTGTAAATCCTAGTGGTCGTGAGATGATGATTTACGATGATAAAAGGGAGGGTGAGTTAAAATTATGTTCCGTAATGAAGGCTAGGAGATATTTATCATGTGGTTGTCATGCCTTATTGCACACGTGGTAGATACAAGTTTTGAGAAGAAAAGTATCTATGGCGTTCCAATTGTTAATGAATTTCGCGACGTGTTCCCGGAAGATTTGCCTGGTATTCCACCCGACAGACAGGTTGAGTTTCGAATTGATCTTGTTCCGGGTACTACTCCTATTGCCAAAACTCCTTATCATCTTGCTCCATCCGAAATGAAAGAGTTAATGAGCCAACTTCAAGAGTTACTCGACAAGGGTTTTATTCTCCCTAGTAGCTCACCATGGGGAGCTCCAATCCTATTTGTTAAAAAGAAATATGATAGTATGCGGATGTGCATTGATTATCGTGAATTGAATAAAGTCATGGTGAAAAATGTGTACCCGTTACCAAGAATAGATGATCTTTTTGATCAGCTTCAAGGTGCGAGAAGAAGACATCCCTAAGACGGCTTTTAGAACCCGTTATGGACATTATGAGTTTACGGTTATGCCCTTCGGTCTCACGAATGCGCCTGCGGTTTTCATGGATCTCATGAACCGTGTATGTAGAGCGATGTTGGATAAATCCGTTATAGTGTTCATCGATGATATTCTTATCTATTCTAAGAGCAAGGAAGAACATGAAGTGCATTTTCGGGAAATTCTTAGCACATTAAGAGAGGAAATATTGTATGCCAAGTTTTCGAAATGTGAATTTTGGTTACAAGAAGTTCAGTTTCTCGGTCATGTTATTAACCCAGATGGTATTAAAGTTGACCCGTCAAAGGTCGAAGCCATGATGAATTGGCAAGCACCGAGGAACGTTGGTGAAATTCAAAGTTTTCTTGGACTCGCGGGATATTATCGACGGTTCATTCAAGACTTCTCCAAAATTGCGTCTTCATTAGCTGAACTCACCAGGAAGAATGTTCCTTTTGTGTGGGGTAAGAAACAAGAAGAAGCCTTTCGTACTTTACGAAAAAGGTTATGTGAGGCACCGATCCTAGTGTTACCAGAAGTAACCGAAGACATGGTAGTCTATAGTGACGCATCTTACTTTGGTCTTGGATGTGTTCTCATGCAAAGGGGAAAAGTGATTGCTTACGCTTCAAGACAACTGAAGAAGCATGAGGAGAAGTACCCGACTCATGATCTTCAGTTTGCGGCTGCAGTTTTTGCTTTGAAGATTTGAAGGCATTATTTATATGGTGTGAAGTTCATAATCTACACAGATCATAGAAGCCTTCAATATTTTCTTGAAAAGAAAGATCCAAACATGAGACAAAGAAGATGGTTAGACTTATTAAAGTCTATGATTGCGAAATTCACTACCACCCCAGTAATGCGAATGTTGTGGCGGATGCTTTGAGTCGCAAGGACTAAAATAAAGTTACTAGGATTCACTCGTTATGGATGATTGTTACATCCGATCTTTTCGACAAAATCAAGTTAGCTCAAGAGGAAGTGTTGAAGGAAGAGAATCGAGAAAAAGAACGTATCACCTCTCACATTCCTCATCTTGAAGAAGACGGTCGAGGAATAAAAACACGGTATGGAAGGGTTTATATCCCTTTTCGAAGCAACATCAAGGAATTACTCTTGGAAGAAGCGCATAAGTCGAAGTATTCCATACATCCGAGAGCTACAAAAATGTACCTTGATTTGAAAAGAAACTATTGGTGGCCTGGTATGAAAAGAGATTGCGTGAAATATGTGGAAAGATGTTTAACTTGCTTAAGGTGAAAGTCGAACACCAAAAGCCGTACGGGAAAGTCCGACCCTTTGATATTCCGGTTTGGAAGTGGGAAAAGATTACCATGGACTTCATTACAAAATTGCCAAGGACGAAAAAAAAAAGAACGATGCAATTTGGTCATTGTAGATCGCTTAACAAAGAGTGCACACTTCATCCCGATCAGGGAGAATATGCCTGTTCATAAGTTAGCAAAGATTTATGTCAACGAGATTGTCGCGCGTCATGAAGTATCCATTTCTATATTATCCGATAGAGACGGGCGTTTCACTTCAAACTTTTGGCAAAATTTTCAAGAAGAACTTGGTACGAAGTTACATATGAGCACGGCTTTTCATCCTCAAACCGACGGGCAAAGTGAGAGAACAATTCAAACTTTAGAAGATATGTTACGAGCTTGTATGATTGACTTTGGAGGCAATTGGGATGATCATTTGCCTCTAGTTGAATTCGCCTACAATAATAGTTATCATGCTAGTATAGACATGTCACCCTATGAGATGCTCTACGGCAGAAAGTGTTGGACGCCCGTATGTTGTGAAGAAGTCGGAAAGAGGGAATTGGCGAGCACGGATGTAGTGTTGGCGACAACGAAAAGATCGAGATGATTCGGGCAAGACTTAAAGCGGCGCAAGATAGGTGGAAAAGTTACGCTGATAATCGAAGAAGACCAATCGAATTTTGAAGTAGGTGATTTTGTTATGTTAAAAGTCTCCCTGTGGAAAGGCGTTTTTAGGTTCAAAAACAAAGGAAAACTAGGTCCGTGATTTATAGGACCGTTTAAAATCTTGAAACGTGTTGGCGAGGTAGCATATGTATTGGAATATCCCGAAGAAATGAGAGGTATTCATAATACCTTCCATGTGTCTTACTTGAGGAAATGCTTAGCGGACGAGACTAGTACAGTTATGCTTAGCGGACGAGACTAGTATAGTTACTTTGGATGATATCGAGGTTGATCCGGAATTGGTTTCACAAAAGGATGAACCGGAAGCAATATTAGGAAGGAAAGTGAGACAACTTCGTAACAAAGAAATTCCGCTAGTAAAAGTGCAATGGAAACATCGTAAGGGTACAAGTATTAGATGGGAGCTAGAAGAGAAGATGAGGAATGAGTATCCACATTTATTTCAAGAGTAGATTTCGAGGACGAAATCTTATTTTAAGGAGGGGTAAATTATTACACCCGTAACCCGATAAGGTACTATTTTATAATAAAAATGATAGTATTTTATTATTTAATATATATTTAAGAGTAAGTGGCAAATTCTATTTAGATATGTGGTTAATGTAATAAGAATGAGACTTAAGGGACTAAGTTTGCCAAATGAGTAAAGTTAATTAATTAAATACTTATCTTTAATAATCTAGAACCTGGAAGAATTTGGGAGGATTATCAGGAGTGTGTGAGAGTGTCGATCCACAAGGAGAAAAGAGAGGGAAAATCCAAGCTCTTAGCTAAGCTCAAGTAATCATTGTGAAGTGCTAGTATAAGCTCTAATAACCCTTAACTGGGTGTATCTACAATCAAGTAAGTGTTTTTCCCTAGTTATGAATCTAGGGTTAATGTTGTAAAGTTATGGGATGATGGGTAAAGATTAGTAGTATGAATTGTTAGTTAATTAGTCCCTAATTAGAGTTGATTGTGGTATAGGAAGCAAGTAAGAAGTTGGAAGCTATTGCTAATGAGGTTGTGATTTGTGAATCAAGGTAAGTATATGGTCATAACATGTTTAGTTAGCTTTATCATAATTTATGTATGATAATGGTTTATATTTGTTAGCTTTATTATGTTTGTTACATGGTAATGGTGATGGATATGATATAGAGTGCGTTAGCTAGTTATGGATCCATTTCTAGGCATAGCTTAGTTAGTCGTTGGGCTAACTATGGGATGAGGTTCAACCTTGTGGGTTGATCGCGTTTAGGCCGACTATGTTGGCGCGAGGTAAGTGCCCCTATATCGCTAGCTTAACTAGTGAATTGACTAGTTATGGTTATGGCATGATTTATATTATGCGTTGTTTAGCTTGTTATGCCACATACTGTAGGATCGTTGTAGCTCAGACTTGTTAGGTCTTTATCTAGGAATAACAATAACAAAGATTAACAATATACGCAGCGGAATTAAACAAGCATCAATGTTATTGAAACAAGGTTTTTCTATATCATCTCTAACACTATTACAATCTCCAATAACCCCAATTCTACTTGATCAAGGTAGAACATGTTACACACCTTGTAACAGGCATCAAGGACTTGACCTTGAGGCTATACTAACTAACTATCTAACTAACCAACCCTAGACGTTTATAACTTACGTCTAGGTAACACACACACACCTTTAGTCGACTACATTATGGAAGACTTAATCAAAACCCTAACCCTTGATCTCTTTATATAATAGAGATTTAGTGTTTACAAAATACTACGAAGGACTAATAAATAAAACTTCTTTTGCATGCAAGTCCTTCTCCATCTTTTGTAGAATTCCTTCTTGTCGTATTAAGTCCCTATTGTTTCATTCTTTCTTGTTTTGTATCATCAAATCTAATAGACCCAACAATCTTCCCCTATTTGATGATGACAAAACAACCACGAATCTTGTACAAACTTCCCTAGACGAAGTAGAGAAATTGAGATAATTAAATCTCGCCATGAATGAAACAATCTTTGTCTTCCCCTTAATCCATGCCATACCACTCTAATCATCTAACTCTAACATCTCTTCCCCTTTTTGTTATCAACAAATAGGGAACATATGCAAATATGATCTTGACCACCACTAACCAATATCACACTTCTAATCAAAGCCTTCCAATGTTTAAAATTTCCCTCCATGAAGAACACCAAAATGCTTACTAAAAATGAATCCAAAACAGTAGAAAACTCCAACTAGCAGTAGTAATAGTGATCAATAGTAGTAAAAATCAAACACTTCCCCTTGAGTGGTGCATGAACGTCAAATGATTAAACACATCATAATATGCTTCCCCTGAAGTCAATGTGTTAATCATCTTCATGATTCTTCAAATCTATAGACTCTATGTAATGATCACATGTGAAGAAAACCAAATATAACGAATTTGATGAAGAAGTAGAATAACCCAAACTTGTGCCTTATGTCTTGTACTAACCATGTGACTCCAAACTCATACCAAACCACAAAAAGTATAAGTAGACCGCAACCTCTTAACAAATCCTCAACTATATGAGACACTGACCACTACAACGTAACTCCTTTAAGCTATAGCCAATGTGTGCATAGAGCATCATAAGAAAAATCACACATTGCTAGATTCATCAAGTTGTTATCACCACCGTATAAACAAACAAGTTATCTTCAAAGTGTAACACCCACTTTGAGATATGATAAGAACACAAACCTGTGAAACTCAACTACAACATCAAATAGATGATAATCAATCTTCTTCGTAATCAATAATCAAATAAACCAAATAACGAGCCTTTTGAAACCTTTAAGAACAAAAACTTCTTCCTGTGTGTGTGAACCAAATAACCATTCTGTGTGTGTAATCCATCTCATCCAAAAATCAAATCCACCTGCTCATAAAATTCCTTGTCGAATTACCTTAAAACCCATGTATTCTTGAAGCCTCTTCCCCTTAACAAATTAAACTTGATAAAACAAAGCGTTCAAGAAATCTTTAATGTCGACACAACTACCCTTTCTTGTTATTGAACATGTAAAATCACAGCAGCAGTTAACAAAAACGCAGCAGCAGAAAAATAACTCGAGCAGCAGTTTACTAAAGCTAGCAGCAATGTGAATTTTGTAGGCAGCAGGAATCATGTTAGCAGCAGTTTAATTGCAAGAGCAGCACTTCAATTTTTCCATCTTGCACAAGGACGTCGACACAGCAGGCAATCAAACAAAATTCAAAACGAATTGTTGAATCGATATACTCTTGATCAAACTATTTTATATAGCTTGTTTAAAAGTTTTAGTAGCTTGGATAAATCCTAAATCTACTAACAATGGAAACACTGAATTACTTATTAAGTGATTGCGGAGTTACTTAACAAAGGCTAAGAAGAATAACAAACTTGAATACTTTATTATATCACCTTGGAACCTGGTTTAATGAATACAGATTCACAACCCTAAATAAATTTATCAATTTTTCTTCTCTAAAACTCTTAACTTAATAACAATGACTTAAGGGATCCTTGTTATAGGCATAAGGACAAACCCTAGTCGTTTACAATACTTGAACGACAAGTATACAATCCCTAACTAATAGAATATTCTAGAGTATACACAATACATTCTAAAATAACTCTTTATCTTTATCTTCAAACAGATTTAGTTCTTTATCTTTTATTTAGCAGTACTTTGACCTAGTCAACAGGCAGCATCTTGATAATCAGCAGTACTATTGATTAACAGCAGTACTTTGAACAGCACTTTAATTATTTCAGCATAACTTTGACTTTATAAGCCCAAACAATCCTCCCCTAACTTGAATTCTACTTGTTTGACTTCAAGTTCCTGTGTATATAAGCATTGAATCTTCAAAGAAAGGTTGTCTTCTTCTAAATGCACTCGTTTTGAATCATTATTAATCTGCAGGTACTTGTATAATCTTCATCAACAACAGACTTTAATCTTTACAGCAACCTTGAAACATCTTCACAGCTACTCAGCCAACATAAAGATACATCAAATCATATTAAGTTTCATACTATCTCATCACATTCCAGGTGTGTAAAACTCCTGAGGGGTGAGAGGTGAATCAATTGAAAATTAATGGATCTTTGATGTCTCTTTACCAAAGCCATTTAACTCTGGAGGTAGCTAATGTTTCAGTTAGTTAAACCATGGTACATTAAATAACCATAGTAACTTTTAGCAAGTTAATCAGCTATCAACGATTTGGAGTAGTCTTTACCAAAAGCCGGTTTGCTTATGGACTAGCTGTTCTTTGATTTTCAACCATTGGTGAACTAATTACCATAAATGGATTTTCCACTGCCTTTACCACAAGCCATTTTTTTGGGACTAGTAACTCTTCACATATTTCAGGATATTGGTGAGTTGAGACCAGTACAATTTTTGAGTAAATTTGTAAACTATAACGGATTTGATTATCACAATGCAGAGCCGTACCCTCATGATTGAATCCAAACTCTTTCTTGTCTGTTAGACATGGTGAGTTGAATACCATTGTTGTGCAGTAATGAATACTAACACCATGCTTTCAAAATTTGTTGCTGTATTTTATTTGTGCTTCAAAAAGATGTTTTTGCACAAGATAAAGACTTTATATTTTCATAAAACATATACTTGAGTTTTGACTTGGCAGCAGTACTTTAGAAAGTGACTGATTTGATCAGAGTACTTTGAATAAAGTACTTGTTTTATTAAAAACATATATACAATAAAATCATACCAGTATGTTATCATCCTTCAAAATTGTCCAATTGATGAACAGATTGATTACCATTAGAGCTACATCATCTTCACTTTGAACTTCCAAACCATGATTCCAAGCATCACTAATCAATGATATCTCTGTTAAGAGGATATCTCTTTTCTGCCAGCATGTAGATCATAGTACCATCTTCTAGCTCTAATACATGAACACCAGCACTTGCAAAGATCTCCACTATGAATTTCCCATTTATCTGTTGATTCTTCCAAAACTCATCTGTGCTAGCTTCATCTGGGGTTTCCCACATAGTAGTCAAATCCTCCCAATAGCATTAGACCAACTCCTTCAAGTGGTATTATCTTCAAAATAAGCTTGGAAGCTGTGCATATATATCATACCAGAATCTTCTCTTTCCACCAAGTGCGAGTATATCTATCAGCAGTAGTGAATGCTCTATTAAACTCTTGTCTTCTCTGTGGTAAACAAAGTAATCATGAACCACCATCCTTCTTGAACTCAACAATTCTAAATCAGAGATCTTGGATTTATTTTACTAAAACAGGCTGAGTTAGATCAAAATCCATTGGTCTGCAGATAATTCTTAAGTTCATCAGTGTCCCTTGTGTTAATACATAACCTGCAAGCTTAGACTTCTTGATGACTTGACTTAGTTGGTTGTCTTTTCGCTTTTGTTGCTATCATCCATCAGCCTTTCTTCTTTTCTTCAGTATCCAAAGCCAACAATACCATTACTTCTTTGGTTTTCAGCTCTGACTTCTTCATATAAGTCCTTCATCTGTGAATGATCAACTTTGTCACTTTGGTAATCCCTGTCCCTTTTAAGTAGCTCAAAACCAATTTCTTCTTGAGCCTTAGTCATTTGATTCTTGGACAATAGAATCGCAGCTTTTCTTTTCCTGCTCATATTCAGCATCAAGTTCAGCTTTGAAGCTTTTTAGCTGCTATAGTATCCCTGAGCCTCTTGATAAGCCCTGATCTGCGTATATTAGTGAGATTTCTTCTTCCTTTCTTTTCAGGCTCCTCTAAAATTCCTTTTCCTTGTGCTTTTGATAATCTTTGAATAGGTTTAGGAGAAGGTGGCAGATCTTCTTTGAGGTTGTTCAGCTTCCAGGTATAGTGAGACTTCTAGCGTTTTGACTATTAAGCAAATCTCAGCAATAGTGAAAATGTCTTCACTATTCACATCTTCTTCTAAAACTGGATTGGATGGACCTACATCTTCTTCAAAGTCCAAAGTCCTTGGTGTTATTTGAAACTGTCTACCAGTACCTTGACCAGTACCTTGATTATGAACACCAGTATCTTCTAAATCCAGTACTTTTGTATCACCACTTCTGACTTGATCATCAGAATTATGAAGATTTTCTTGTTCAGCATCATCTTGAGCCTTAATATTATCTTCTTCAAGTGGTGTCTGTGGAAAGACAGGAACATCTTGAATGTCAGCACTTTGATCAACAGTCTTTTGATCACCAGTCTTTTCTTCCACAATCTTTTCTTCAACTTCTTCATTCAGATTTACATCTTCTTGATTCCTCCCCAATGTGAATGAAGAAAGTTTTCTAAGCCTTCTTTTCTTTGATTTTGAGACCTTCTCAGGATGTTGACCATGCTTCTTCTGAGATTTAACCCACAATCTATGATGTGTAATAAGAGGCCAGACAAACTTCTTCAATCGTTTGAACTTATTTCTTAACTTCATGAGTTGTGCAGTTTGATTATCATATGCCTTCTTTAATCTCCTTAATTCTCTTGTTAAGGCATAATTATCCAGAACAGCATCGTCATCAGGTGTATTTTTATCAGCCATCACTCCCTCATCTTC
>LBNU01006795.1:29395-42374 GCA_014162995.1 Artemisia annua
GAAGAAGGTGGTTGAGACATTATTGATGACATTTCTCTCCCCCTTGATTGTTACGATGGAATCGGAAGAATCACACCAAAATGTCACACGCAAGGTCGAGATAGTGATTTCGCAATTTTCCCTCCAAAAATGAATGTGAAAATTTTCTCTCCCAAAATTTGAAAATCACTTAGAAATGCAATTTTAAGGTTACAGGAAAAATTTGAGTTTTGAAAAATTTTGATGCCAAATTTTGCCGAAAAATTTGAATTTTGGCCTAAAAATTCGAATTTTGGGCCAAAATTTTCACCGTTATACCAAAACTTGAATTTCGCGTAAAATTGAACGTTTAGTTTCCTATAAAAATTAAATTTTTTTTTTTTTTTTTTTTGAAAATAAGAAGAAAGATTAGAAAGATAAAAAGAAAAAGAAAGATGGATCATTGAAGGATAAGTAGAATGGAGGTCGAGACATCTTGATTGATTATGTTAAAATGGATCTTTAAAGGATGGTTAAAGGTTGTTGTTGAAGATTAGTTGTTGTTGTCGAGACGAAGGCCCAAAGTAGTTTTCTTACTTGCTAATAATCCCAATTAAACTTGCTAGTAAAACCTTGAACCTATTGATACTCGCTAAAGTGACTTGTACTCGTAATTTTAAAAAATTTAATACACAAACTCGCTATTAAAAAAATTGAAATGATACTCGCTAAGAGATAAGTTATAACCAAACTCGCTATGAAAAAGTGAAAGACAAACTCGCTATGAAGTTTTTGGAATTGAAACTCGCTAAGAAAAAGTTTAAAAACAAACTCGCTATGAAAAAGTTGAAAGTAAACTCGCTATTAAACCCTAGGAGTTTGAAACTCGCTATTAAACCCTAAGAGTTTGAAACTCGCTATTAAACCCTAAGAGTTTGAAACTCGCTATTAAACCCTTAACTTTAGCGAACTGTTTTATCTATTTTTTCAAGAAGCTGAGTACTAAAAAGAGTAAAGACCAAGTGAGATGTGTAAAAAACTTTAACAAACTTAGAAAAAACTCAAACAAAAAACCAAAATTTACGAGTACAAAACACTAATAAATGAGATCAAACTAGCCTAAACTAATCAAAGAAAACAACCCCAAATATCCCTAGGTGAATGATACCACTTGTTAGGTCACCATGTTGTAACATAACAATCATATAATCATAAACCAAGAAAGAAGAAGAAGAAGAAGAAGAAGAAGAGACAAGAACTATGGAAGGAACTCTTAATATTGATATGATAAACTTGATATTTCTATGAGAACCAACAAGCCTTAACCAAGGCTTACATGTAGTATATGTAGGAGAGTCCAAGGGTATTCATGTCATTCTAGCACTATTACATACATGGCCCTTGGACTTCCATACAATGTGACATTACATTATAAACTTACTAAACATAAGAGATAAAATGTAAACATAATAAGTCTAATAAGCAACCTATTACAAGTATAATGACCGACACTTTTCATAACGTGAAACGTGTTCCTAACAATAAATCGTGTTTATAAATTTTAAAACTTGCACTAACAAATAGGCACATCAGGCCCCCTTAAAATTAAGGGGGCCGCCCAGCTGTAACGGCCAGAAACTTTGTTTTTTAGTGGGGAAAGTTTATTTGGTGAAAAACTAACTGATTTTGGTTAAAAATTTGAATTCATATATTTAGTATGATTAAAACATTTTTCTTTATTACCAAAAGTGTTTTTCAAAAATATATAATATGTTTATATAATTAAATAAACTTTGTGATAATTAATTAAATACCCCTTTGATCATGAGATGTATTAAGCACTTGTTTATTCATACCTTAAGTGATTGTTGAAGCATACTCGAGACGTTGAGATGTCGAGAGACGTTGACGTATGAATGCATTGATGATTTGTGATTAAAAGTAACTTAAACACTTTACGTTATGTGTTGTAACTTACATCTTTGTCATCATCAAAACATGAAGAGGATGTTTAGATTAAATATCGTAATATAAATCTATCTATACTAATAAACCAGAATAATTTACAAGTCTTTGAAGCAGCCCAATTAATTAATGCGATGATGTGTCTTGAATTTGATTGGCTGAAGATTTAATGCGTACAACACACCAAAGCTCATTCTTCAAACCAGTGTTATGCTAAAACTTCTTATGTACACTACATCAAAACATTAATGACATTCAATGCAATCGGGTTACACAATAAATCAATTTATTCTTGAAACAAATCATCTCAAAAAAATACATATCCGATTTGTTCAAACTAATCCTCTCCATTATGATTTCAAATAACAAATCCTCTCTAGAATATTGAAATAGTCGCTATCTCTTGAATTTTTGTTGCTGCCCATGCTTTGAAATTGGTAATGATCTTGATGCTACGATTTCTTTTTAATGTCTTTGATTTGGTTATCACAAAACACACACTAATATCACAAATCGAAAACCATGTGTGGCGGTGGGTTCTTCAATTTGGGTTTCGTTATTGTGGCACGAGATTGATCAACAATGATTTTCATTTTTTTTTTTTGATTTTCTGCTGGAAGATTAATTGTTTAACACTTAGGTTGTGGTTGATGGAAGTAATGTATGTAAGTTTTGCAACCCTAATTAAATTCTCAAAGTTATTTATTTATTTATTTATTATTATTTTTTTTGTGCAATTTTTGCTTATTCTTTTCTTTTTCCACCATAAATCAGGTTTCTTTTATTAGTTTTTTGAATCGTGAAGTGTTGGTGATGGGTTTATGAAGATGGAATAGAGGTAATGTAACCAAAACATCACCTGGGTTACTTTTGTTTAATTATGTTTTGTTTTGCGTTCATTTGTTTAATTGTGCAGGTTTTCATGTTTTATATTGAGTCGCAGTGTTATGTTTCTCCATCTACACACACATAAAAAGGTAGTCTTTCACTGTTTCACATATGCATTTTAATGGCCAAACATAATTAAATGTTCGGTTAAGCACAAAGTTATTGTTTGTGTACTGTTTTTTTTCTAAGTCCAGTGTAATACCATTTTGGTATTGTGTTTTTGTCAATGCGGGTGTCAAGCATTTGTTGTTGATCAACGATTGGACATAATTGTTGGTGAAGCGAAGGGCATCGACATTGGAAATTCACAAAATGAGGTATATGATATAAGTTTTTTAAACTGTTACTACTTATTAATAATATTGTGTTTTTGTAAACAACAAACTAATTGTACATAATGAAAAATTGTTTTGAGTCGGCCAACCTCTCTCGACTGCTGCAAACCAGAACTTTACAAAATATTCAAAGCTTGCTTAAAAACCAAATTTAATGCTTTGTTGCGAACGTATGCATTCGATTGCTTAGAATAAATTCACATGAAAAGGATATGAGAAGTACAAATTTGAAGTTAACTATACGTATTTATGTTTGGTTAGATACTTCTGCTATGTGTTTAACAAAAAAGATGATATTAAATATATTTTAATGCTTTTTCTCGGACTCCATGTTAACTTATAATGTTAACCATTTTCAGGACTTGATGGATTACATAACTGAATTGCTCCCATAAAAGGCTATTCCAGAAGGTCGTATTATACTATGGTTGGTGAAGGTTCCTCTAGAAAGACTCCTTACGTGTCACAGAGTCATTCCAAGACAGATGCACGATCATGGTAAAGTTATATCAAAAAATCTAGAGAAAGAATTAACAACAAAGGCTTTAGAGACCACGTTAATCTGCGAGTATCATACTTACTGATCGAGTTCTACGATGTTGTTTGACTAAATTTTTGCTGTAATTTTTTTTTTTGGTAATATGTAGCAGGGAGCTGAGTTTGTTATTTGGTCACTACAATTTCTGAGTTGGTTTCGCACAGTTGAGTGCAAACTGGTATACACTATATCTATGAAATCTATGATGGTTGGTGTTCATAATCATATTGTATTGGTTATAAGTTAGAGGTATAAAAGTAAATTTTCAAAATGTTGACTACAAATTTTATATATAAAACGTTAAGGGTCTCATGTTCATAAGTGTGACTACAAATTACAGAAAAAGTTACAATATAAAACCGTGAATATAATATAAACCAACGAATATAAACAGGTATGATCAATATTCAACTATATAAATTACATGTTTTATACCATTTTTTAACTTTACATACACTATTATGAATAACTTCCTTTTAGTTTCACTTTTATTTTTCTTTAAATATTTAGGTGTTAATGGAAATGAACATGGACTACTCAAGTGTTTGACGTTGACCGTATACATTTAATTGCTCTTCAAGACTATCTACCAGGAGAAGATGATACATGCATGTTATTTTCTTAATAGTTACAAACCAAGTTGTTTATCGTATCCAGATTAGTTATTATTTCCTTCAAAAAACAATGGAACCTGTTTACGTTCATTGTGTTTGTTACTTTATTCACGCGTGTAACGTCTTAGTTAATAATTCCGTTAAAAATCCCGTCAATTTGACGGGTCTATAAGCTAGTATCCTAATATTTATGCCAACAAGATATGTTTGGGAATTACATCTTATAATTGGAAATTTATATGTGTAAATGCAGAAACAGAAGAAAAGGTCAGCGATAGTGATGTCGATGATGCTATGAAAAATGTTTCATTAATCCCGTTCCTATCAGAAACTTCAAAAGCAACCAAGAGTAAAGGTAAATTTAATCTTATCATACATCATATGTGACATTACATATGAAAGCTTGCTTCTATATTATTTACAACTTTCACATTACATATGACTTATATTTGCATATACAAATTTAAACACATATACGAAGAAGAAAATGTCAGTCACTGAAAGAATTGCTGCGTTACAAAAGAAAGAAAGAAAGTTGCGAAAGAAGTTAGAAAGGAAGGCACAAAAAGCTGCAAGAAAAGAAGAAGAAAGGAAAGCATCGGAAGCCGAGGAAGCAATAAAAGCAGCGGAAGCCGAGAAAACAAGGAAAGCTACAGAAGCCAAGGAAGCAAGAAAAGCTGAAGAAGCCGAGGAGGCAAGGAAAGCAGCAGAAGCCTAGGAGGCAAGGAAAGCAGCAAAAGAAGAAGCAAAAAATGTTGCTGAAGAAGAAGAAAAACCAGACATAAAAGGGAAAAGAAAACTTAGTACACGAAAGAAGATGGTGGCAAGAAAAAAAAGAAGCCAAAGTTTACAGTTGATGAATCACCAAAAAGAGTAACACGAAGTACTCCAAAAACAACAGAAGAAAGCGAAGAAGATAGTGAGAAAGAAAAGTCTGATGAAGATGAAAAGGAGATAACTGACAACGAAGAAGAAGTAATTCCCCAAAAACAAACAAGAGATTCACCAAAAAAACCAGAAAAAAATGAGACAACAACCGTTTATCGTAATTGCAGAACAAGGTCTTCACCAAAGCCATTGTGTGATGCAACCAGCAAATTGTCCAATGAAAGAAAAAGGTGTCTTAAAGAAACGGGGTTTGAAACTATGATCAACTTCCCATTGAACGAACTTCCAGGTTCTTTGGGATTTTATGTGCTTGAAAATTTCCATCCAAACAGCATGGAACTAAGGCTAGAGAAAGGATCCATAAAGGTAACACGTCAAAAAGTATATGACATGCTTGGTGTACCAATGGGAAGTAGAAAGTTGGATGAGATGGAACCGAGAGAATGGAACGATGAATTCATTACAAGATGGGAACAACAGTATTATAAACTTGGTAAGAAGGAAAAGGCAACACCAGCTCTTATTGCAAAGGAAATTAACAGAACAAGTAATGCCGATTTCATGTTCAAAATTTATTTCCTAATGCTATTTGCAAGCACAATGGGCACACTTGATAGTGGTGGAAAGTGCCCATACAATGTGCTGAGGAATGTGAAAGAGGATGACGACATTGCCGACATAGACTGGTGTGGCTACATACTTGATTGCTTGAAGGGAAGCAAGCATAACTGGAAAGATGTGAAGAAATCAGGGAACTACTATTATGGTCCACTGACGTTACTCAATGTAAGTTATTATTCATGTTTCTATAAATCTATTTAGTTTTATCACATGTGATGAAAAATACTTACACAACCTCTTATTCTTATGTACAACAGCTGCTATACTTGGATTCTACACACTTCCCAAAATTACAAGTAATGCGTCACAGGCCAGCAATCAGAAGATGGAACACAGCAATGATGAAACAAAGAATTGAACTCGAAAAGAAACAAAAATGTTTGGGAAAGCTAGAACATCATGGTGAATTCAATCAGGAAGAAGACCAATCTGGCTGTATCAATCTATACCAAGGGGCAGATGTTTACTTTGAAGAAGATATTGAGGATGAGACATCACCAACGACAAAAGAGGTAAATATACCAAAAAAATTTAAATTGTTAACATATGATCAATATCACATGTGATATTGAGTGCAATATCACATGTGATGTATCATATCACATGTGATATTGCACATATGATGTGATATTGTACTCAATATCACATGTGATATTGGTTCACTAATTAAAAAAAATGTTTTAAATTGTTATACCTGTTTCGCAGGATTATTATCGATTGGTTGAGTCATCATTGGACAGAATTTCAAAAGAAAGAAAAGAAATGCTTGAAACTCTGGTTGAGGGATGTACAAAGTACAACGAAGACAGAATGATGTACAAGTTATCTAAGCAATACATGAAGATGTTCAATGTTAAAGATTTGTTGATACCATAATCAGCCTCAGATGACGACAGTGACGATGAGAACGAAGACAATTCTGATAATGACGAGGAAGAAAATGTTGAATATGAGAATGAAGAGCGAGAGGATGAAAAGAGTGAAAACGAAAAAATGAAGTATGAGATGGAGTATGAGATGCTGGATTCTGAGAAGCAAGTAGATGATCAGATGGGTGATGAAAAAGCAAATGAAAGTGATAAAGATGATGATAAAATGCAAGAGGATTTAGAGAATGTTGATGTGAGTGTGGATGATGCTATGGCTGAAAATGTTGAGAAACAAACGAAGCAGCGGTAAATGAGCCTGCAGTAGATAATATTGGGGTAGATGAGCCTAAAGTGCAGGAGGTTGAATTGGTTGATGAGACTGCGGTTGAAGAGCAAAAAGATCAGGAGCCTGCAGTGGAGCAGCCTGTAGTAGAAGAGCATATGCCTGCAGTGAAGGAGCCTGCGGTTGAAGAGCCTGAAAAGTAAGAGCCTAAAGTGCAGAAGACTCAGTTTCACACACCTCAACTAAAGCTTGATTCACAAGAAGAGGAGTTCTGGAAAGACTTTCATACCCCTGAAATAATCAAGCCGTCAGAAGAACCGAAGAAGCCATCACAAGAAGATGATTTATGGGACACCCACATCAGCAGCGGAGAAAACATTAATGAAACAATCATTAGTGAAGCAACTGAAAAAAGTTCGCCATTGAAAAGTATGGAGCCTGGTCCGAAAACAGATGTAGAATCAGTCACAACACAAGCCACACAAAAGGCGATAAAGAATTCAGCAAGAAAAACAGTCGAAACACAACCAATGCAAAAGGTGACAAGGCAATCCGCAAGAGCATCATACACTCCACCATCCTTCTCCTTTGGTATGGGTTTGAGCCAATTGGACTCGAAAACAGATGCTAATATCAAAACCCAATCAACAGAGGAAAATAAGGAAGTCGAGGAGGAAATTACTGAAAAAAGAGTCCGCAAGCCTTCAAGATTTCTTGTTTCACCATACATGAATGATGTGCGTAGGATTGCTACCACGCAACAGGTTTTACCTCTCCAGGGATCTTGAGAAGCTTGCAATCCCACCAGGCAGTGTACCTGGTCAGTGTAGTATAGTGTATTGGTAAGTACGGGGGATTGATCGTTCTCTCACAGGGAATAGTGTTCGTTAGGATAGAAAAACTACTCTAATAGGTCTAAAGGTGAAGGAAGATTATTTTTGTATTTTTATATTTTATGGAAAGCAAGTAAAATCTCGGGTTTTGGAGGAGTGGGCGGAATTAGTTGCTAGTCAACTAACCCAAAAACTACAATTGCAATAAAAATAAAATAACTAAACTATTGTGGTTGTGAAAACTTATATGGAGACAAATGTGTTTACTTAGACTTCCTTACTCCCTAACTATCTTTTACCGGTTAATTGGTGTATGTATTACTTGCGTGGATGACGGGTGTATTCCTTAACAATTCATGGGGTGGCATACATATCTCCCCAATTCTATGAGCTCTTATCTCCTCCTACAACTATGCGTACACATAATCATAGGGATTGTAAACAGTGGCTCATGCGTTAAATACTACCTTAATAACCTAGTATGCCTTAGTTACATGTTTCTTAAGACGTTCAAGCATGTTACCATATAGGAGTATTGCCAGTTTTCTTAAGCCTAACATTGATGAAACATTCATCCCAACAAAGTAATAACACACCAATCAACCAATAATTAATAGTTAGGTTTCATTAGATCTAAGCAAACACAAGAAAAATCTAGCCTAGCATGTTAATTGAAAGACAAGCATAAGATATAATTAACCAACACATAGACATATTGATTAATTTAAGTGAGGACTTATCTTTAATTGAACATGAAGGATTCAAGGGTGAAAAACCCTTGAAAATACAGCCAAATTCGTCTTTAGGGTTTTTCCCAAACTTGTACCAAAAGTTCCACACTAATGAATGAAAAATAGAAAAATATATATAGATTTTACATTCTGACGGCGTCAGGTTATGGGTTCTGACGCCGTCAGCTCGCCGTCATTAGGGTTCTCGGATGGCCTAGATTTACTTCTGACGCCGTCACTCTTTATTTTGCTCTGGGCCGTCACTCTTTAAGTTAACACCTGACGGCCTACTTTCTCTAACACCTGACGCCGTCAGGTGTAAACATCTTGTTTTCTTCATAGGGCGTCTAGTGTAATCTGATTTCACTCCTTTGTCAACGTTGGCTGACGGCGTCACCTTGTGACTCTGACGCCGTCAGGTAGGAAATCCAGCTTCTTTTGAGACTTTGTCGTTTTCTTCACTTTTATGCTCCAAAAACGTCCAAATATGCATGTTTTCCAGAATTCTTCTCAAAAGTACCTAAAATGACAAAAGGAACGATTTAGGGCAATATTTGATCACATTTACTCGAATTAGGGCTTAAATGACCCCTTAAAACGGGTACACTTTTCGTCTCATCAAATACCCTTACACTTGAGATTTGCTTGTCCTCAAGCAAATAAGCTTTTATTCCAATCAAAATATGAGTTAGGGGTCATTTAACACAAATATAAAAGTAATTACAACAAATAGTCATTCGACCCTAATCATAATAAGCACGGAAATCATACACTAGTACCTCACAAATAGTGTTTGGATACTCTCATCTCTCAAGTGTCATAGAATTATATCTCATAAATGAAAACGGAAAATATCTCTCACTACCTGTCATAGCAAATAGATTACCAAAGGCTTGGGAGAGGATCAATTACTCCTCCACTAGGCGTAAGCACCTAAGATAAACTATCAAAGAGGGCTTTCAGAAAGGGTTATAATGTAAGGTGTAGGGATATGATAAACACGGTTTGGTTGGAATAAGGGTATTTAAATGGTGGCGAGTTAACTATCATGATCAAATACACGCACTATACAATGTTGCTAAGCCAAGACTCGACTCAATCTTAAGCTAAAAACAAAATAACAAAAACATAAAAGAAACATAAAAGAAACGGGATGGTAGTCCGTATGTTTTTTCTACTTTTCTTTTTCTAATTTTTTTTGTATTTTTCTTGATTTTTTGATTTTTTTTAATTTACATACATTCTTACCCTACCATCCGAAATAATACATCATAGGGGTCTCGGTTCTCCCCTTACACTTGAACTTTTACATAACTTTACAATTACTATTCTAATGACTCGAATTAAGATAATTGAAAAACTTGGAGTACTTTTAAAATATTTAGCACATATGGGGGTAATAATGTTGTTCTTCCCCATTACTCCATTACACTAGTACTTTACCCATGAGTCCCAATCGTCCCAAAACAATATGTACAAGGATATGACTCGACTTAGCAACCACGTAATTGATTAGATAATTAACTAAGGGTTTAACACAGATGTTGTCACAATAATGCACTAAATGTGAGTGCATACAAGGTAGGCTAAGGCGATTTGGATGTACATTTAAGTGGGGTGTAACAAATTGTCACTTTGAGTAAGATGCTCAAAGGTCGAAACGAAAAGATAGGCTCGGAGGGTTGTACTAGGGGTATCGTGTACCAAAAATGGGTACAACGCAAAGGGTGTGGGAGAATTACTTGACTAATGTAGCCAAAGTAATTAAAACAAAAACACGGGTGTAGAAACAAAGGGTTAATCCTAATGCCTCTTATCATGTAGTAGATCTAACTACACGAATGTAGTCTCACTTGTGGATTTGAGATGGTCCTAAAGCAAGTTCTAGAATCTAAGCGCTACCGGTACACACATCATAGCATCAAAGATGGATGCTTTTCCTACCAATTCTAGGGGTGAACCTCACATATTTGGGGTGGAAAATTTTTTAGTGGTACGGTTTTGTGCTAGTCATATAATTTCCTATCCATGAGACGCTCATTAAGACAAAAGTCTCACTTCTAAATGTTGTAAAAAAAATTAAATTGGCGCTAAAATTACCCTAACAAATATTTCTCTTGGTTTTATTACAAATTTACTATCAAACAAACAAAAATCAAGCGCAATTGTATTCTCTAAGGTGCCTTCATTTACCCCCCTTACACTTAAACCGAACATTGTCCCCAATGTTCAAATAAAAGATGTAAAAGTAAATAAAATGAAAGAATAAAATCAAATACTCCCCTGATTCGTTTGATGTGGATAGTGAGGTAACATGGTTAGATCTTCTTCCAAGAAAGATGAACGCTCAAAGCTTCCCTTCCAAAATATAAATCATTTTCTTGTCCAAAATAACATGTTAACCTGCGAAAAAGATAAAGGCCAACCTCGCATAAAATCGGCGGTATAATCTATAATAGGATATAATGCTTGTGGAATGAATATTTTTGCAGAATTCCTAGAGATTATAAGTTAGAGAATTAACAAAAACTTTTATGATTCCGGAAGAAAAACAAAACTTTCAAAAATTGCAGAAAAATATTTCCTGGCGCCGTCAGGTTATAACACCTGACGCCATCAGAAATGATCTGACAGAATCCTCATGTTAAGTTTCCGGAAAAATTCTAGAAAAACTATACCTTACTTCCTGGAATTCCTGCAAAAATTCATTATGACTCGATACAAGCATTTGACTCAAACAAATACTAGTATGTATGATAATTTACATTGTTATGATTCATGTTCATTCGTTCTTATAAACCGATTTAGATTTCCCTTACACTTAGCTTTTGCAAAATACCTTTATATGTAGTTAAGACAAAGTTAAAAACAAAATAAAGCATTTTCACAAGTTAGTTTGAATCATGAATCAATAACAAGAAATATCATACATACGGAAACAAATAAAATCAAATAAACAAACAAATAAAACACACAAAGCTTGGGTTGCCTCCCAAGAAGCGCTTTTCTTTATTAACGAGTCTTGTAGCTATACTCAAAGTCACGGGCTCTCATCTAATGTCACTAATGCTCACATATCCAAGTGTGAGCCACCTAATTGTCGCCTCATCCTTCTTATAATCGTCATTAAGCTCTAAGCATCCGCGAAAGTACCTCTTATTCTTCTCATGGGGGTACTTAAGTCCTTTTCTAATATCATTCTCACTCAATATATCACAGGGGGGAAACCTATTACATTTCTCAATAGAAAAGTTTTTATACCTAGGGTGTGCGCGGGGCATTTGATAAACAAAATCCTCATCCCTATGTAAGAATGTAATCAACCCTTCCACTAGTCTTTCATCTAAGTTGGTCAGTCTTTTGAAGGGCTTTCCAAACACAACTTGGGTGAGGTTACTATCAATAAACTCTCTTAGATCTTCCATAACCACAAAGTCCGTTTGATAGGTAAAGCTCCCCACAAACACATGCAAAGTCTTAGCTCTAGCAATAATATTATCTCCTTGATACTCTAACTCATTTACCATGATTTTATTGTATTCAGCACGTGAAATGATGTTCATTGGCAAAGATGAATTAAGGTAGGTGTCAAAGCTTCTAAATCCAATTTTTCAAGGGAATTGCATGTTAAGCAAATTATCTTTCTCAATCTTTGTTCTAGGGTCAACATAATCTAGTGGGTTAGCTCTTTCATCCCCTTCAGGGTCATCTACTACTTCCCCATTCCCTAGGTCTTCATCGGAATCCGACGAATAGTAAAAAGGGCCATTTTCATGGTCGGTGTCATGGTCAGATTCGTCCATATCAGAATGGTTGTCAAAGTGATGATCAGGTAATAGGTTTGGTGGGTTTTCGTTTTCAACAATAGGGGGCAGGTTGGGTAACTGAAAATTCCTACGGTGGAAAACACGAATAACAGGGATCAAACGATCAATATTACTCATGAAGAAGTATTACGAACAAAGACACAAAGAAAAAGATAGACTAAAGAAATCCAAGAAAAATAAAATAAAAATCTCACTAGACTCGTAGGCACATAATTGACTCTAATAGTTAAAGGATGAAGAAGATTATTTTTGTGTTTTTAGTTTTTAAGCGAAAGCAATGTAAAATCTCGGTTTTGGAGGAGCTGGGGCGGAATTAGTTGCCTAGTCAACTAACCCAAAAACACAATTGCAAAAAAATAAAATAACTAAACAAAAAAAAAAAAAAAACAAAAAAAAAAAAAAACAAACAAAATATTAAAAAAAAAAAAAATAACGAAAGAAAAAAATAAAAAAAATAAAAAAATTAAAAAAGAAAATAAAAAATAACCAAAAAAATAATGAAAAATAATAAAAATAAAAAAAAATAGTAAAAAAAAAAAAAAAAAAAAATAAAAAAAAAAAATAAAATAAACAAAAAAAAAAAAAAAAAAATAATAAAAAAAAGAAATTATCATGTAAGGTATGTGGAT